>AWUE01012659.1:0-62722 GCA_001974825.2 Corchorus olitorius
ATTGGCGTTGAATTATATATTTCGGGTCAATTTTTTGGAAAATTTTAGCCAAAATCGTGTACTAACCATCACAGTTTTTGGTTAAAAAACATGTTTCAGGACCCCGACTCAGTTTTGCATGATTTTTGGGGCCAGGACTTCTTGAAATATCTTTATTCTTCTAACCAAATCTCAGCGACATTAGATTTAAGGATTTGTTTTTACGAGCATCTGAATCTTGTTTCGATTTAATCAGAAATTAATTCAGATAAAATTGGAAAAACAATATTAAAAGCGTGAAAATCTCTTCAATTTTTTTGGCGTTGAATTATATATTTTTTATGAGTATAGTGGCTAAAAATTTAGGAGAAAACTTTTGGGTCAATTTTTTGCAAAATTTTAGCCAAAATCGTGTACTAATTATTACAGTTTTTGGCTAAAAAACATGTTCCGGGACCCCGGCTCAGTTTTGCATGAGTTTTGGCGCCATGACTCCTTGAAATATATATATTCATCGAACCATTTCTCAACCACATTGGACTTAAGGATTTGTTTTTACAAGATTCTGAATCATGTCTCAATTTAATCTGAAATAGATTCAAATAAAATTGGAAAAACGATATTGGAAGCATGAAAAGCTATTCATTCTCTTTGTTGTTTAATTATCTATTTTTTATGAGTGTTGTGGCTAAAAATTTAAGAAAAATATTTCTGGTCAATTTTTTGCAAAATTGTAGCTGAAATCATGTACTAACCATCACAGTTTTTGCCTAAAAACGCGTTCCGGGGCCCCCTGCTCAATTTTGCATGATTTTTGGCGCCAAGACTTCTTGAAATATCTTTATTCTTCTAACCAAATCTCAGCCACATTAGATTTAAGGATTTGTTTTTACGAGCATCTGAATCTTGTTTCGATTTAATCAGAAATTAATTCAGATAAAATTGGAAAAACAATATTAGAAGCGTGAAAATCTCTTCAATCTTTTTGGCGTTGAATTATATATTTTTTATGAGTATAGTGGCTAAAAATTCAGGAAAAATCTTTCGGGTCAATTTCTTGCAAAATTTTAGCCAAAATCGTGTACTAACCATCACAGTTTTTGGCTAAATAACATGTTCCAGAACTCCGGCTCAGTTTTGCATGATTTTTGGCGCCAGGATTCCTTGAAATATTTATATTCATCTAACCAATTCTCAGCCACATTGGATTTAAGAATTTGTGTTTACAAGATTCTGAATCATTTTTCAATTTAATCTGAAATTAATTCAAATAAAATTGGAAAAACGATATTGGAAGCGTGAAAAGCTATTCATTCTTTTTGTTGTTGAATTATATATTTTTTATGAGTGTTGTGGCTAAAATTTTAGGAAAAATATTTCGGATCAATTTTTTGCAAAATTTTAGCTGAAATCGTGTACTAACCATCACAGTTTTTGGCTAAAAAACGCGTTCCGAGGCCCTAGCTCAGTTTTGCATGATTTTTGGCGCCAAGACTTCTTGAAATATCTTTATTCTTCTAACCAAATCTAAGTCACATTAGACTTAAGGATTTGTTTTTACGAGTATCAAAATCATGTTTCTATTAAATCAGAAATTAATTTAGATAAAATTGGAAAAACAATATTAGAAGCGTGAAAATCTCTTCAATCTTTTTGGCGTTGAATTATACATTTTTTATGAGTATAGTGGCTAAAAATTTTAGAAAAATATTTCGGTTCAATTTTTTGCAAAATTTTAACCAAAATCGTGTACTAACCATCACAGTTTTTGGCTAAAGAACACGTTTCGGGACCACGGCTGAGTTTTGCATGATTTTTGGCGCGAAGATTCATTGAAATATCTATAATCAACTAACAAAATCTCAGCTACATTAGTTTTAAGGATTTGTTTTTACGACCATTTAAATCATGTTTCGATTTAATCAGAAATTAATTTAGATTAAATTGGAGAAACAATATTAGAAGCGTGAAAATCTCTTCAATCTTTTTGGCGTTGAATTATATATTTTTTATGAGTATAGTGGATAAAAATTTAGAAAAAATCTTTCGGGTCAATTTTTTGGAAAATTTTAGCCAAAATCGTGTACAAACCCATCACAGTTTTAGGTTAAAAACATGTTCCAGGACCCCGGCTCAGTTTTGCATGATTTTTGGCGCCATGACTCCTTGAAATATATATATTCATCTAACCAATTCTCAGCCACATTGGATTTAAGAATTTGTGTTTACAAGATTCTGAATCATTTTTCAATTTAATCTGAAATTAATTCAAATAAAATTGGAAAAACGATATTGGAAGCGTGAAAAGCTATTCATTCTTTTTGTTGTTGAATTATATGTTTTTTATGAGTGTTGTGGCTAAAAATTTAGGAAAAATATTTCGGATCAATTTTTTGCAAAATTTTAGCTGAAATCGTGTACTAACCATCACAGTTTTTGCCTAAAAAACGCGTTCCGGGGCCCCCCAGCTCAATTTTGCATGATTTTTGGGGCCAAGACTTCTTGAAATATCTTTATTCTTCTAACAAAATCTCAGCCACATTAGATTTAAGGATTCGCTTTTACGAGAATCTGAATCTTGTTTCGATTTAATTAGAAATTAATTCAGATAAAATTGGAAAAACATTATTAGGACCGTGAAAATCTCTTCAATCTTTTTGGCGTTGAATTATATATTTTTTATGAGTATAGTGGCTAAAAATTTAGAAAAAATCTTTCGGGTCAATTTTTTGGAAAATTTTAGCCAAAATCATGTACTAACCATCACAGTTTTTGGTTAAAAAACATGTTCCAGGACCCCGGCTCAGTTTTGCATGATTTTTGGCGCCAGGACTCCTTGAAATATATATATTCATCTAACCAATTCTCAACCACATTGGATTTAAGGATTTGTTTTTACAAGATTCTAAATCATGTCTCAATTTAATTAGAAATTAATTCAAATAAAATTGGAAAAACGATATTGGAAGCGTGAAAAGCTATTTATTTTTTTTGTTGTTAAATTATATGTTTTTTATGAGTGTTGTGGCTTAAAATTTAGGAAAAATATTTCGGATCAATTTTTTGCAAAATTTTAGCTGAAATCGTGTACTACCATCACAGTTTTTGGCTAAAAAACTCGTTCTGGGGCCCTAACTCAGTTTTGCATGATTTTTGGCGCTAAGATTTCTTGAAATATCTTTATTCTTCTAACCAAATCTCAGCCACATTAGATTTAAGGATTTGTTTTTACGAGCATCTGAATCTTGTTTCGATTTAATCAGAAATTAATTCGGATAAAATTGGAAAAATAATATTAGAAGCGTGAAAATCTCTTCAATCTTATTGGCGTTGAATTATATATTTTTTATGAGTATAGTGGTTAAAAATTTAGGAAAAATCTTCCAAGTCAATTTCTTGCAAAATTTTAGCCAAAATCGTGTACTAACCATCACAGTTTTTTGCTAAAAAAACATGTTCCGGGACCCCGGCTCAGTTTTGCATGATTTTTGGCGCCAAGACTCCTTGAAATATATATATTCATCTAACCAATTCTCAGTCACATTGGATTTAAGGATTTGTTTTTACAAGATTCTGAATCAAGTTTCAATTTAATCTGAAATTAATTCAAATAAAATTGGAAAAACGATATTGGAAGCGTGAAAAGTTATTCATTCTTTTTGTTGTTGAATTATATGTTTTTTATGAGTGTTGTGGCTAAATATTTCAGGTCAAATTTTTTGCAAAATTTTAGCTAAAATCATGTACTAATCATCACAGTTTTTGCCTAAAAAACGCGTTCCGGGCGCCAGCTCAGTTTTGCATGATTTTTGGCGTCAAGACTTCTTGAAATATCTTTATTCCTCTAACCAAATCTTAGCCACATTAGATTTAAGGATTTGTTTTTACGAGCATCTGAATCTTATTTTGATTTAATCAGAAATTAATTCAGATAAAATTGGAAAAACAATATTAGAAGAGTGAAAATCTCTTCAATCTTTTTGGCGTTGAATTATATATTTTTTATGAGTATAGTGGCTAAAAATTTAGGAAAAATCTTTCAGTTCAATTTTTTTGCAAAATTTTAACCAAAATCGTGTACTAACCATCACAGTTTTTGGCTAAAAAACGCATTTTGGACCACGGCTCAGTTTTGCATGATTTTTGGCGCGAAAACTCAATGAAATATCTATAATAATCTAACCAAATCTCAGTTACATTAGATTTATGTATTTGTTTTTACGAGCATCTGAATCATGTTTCGATTTAATCAGAAATTAATTTAGATAAAATTGAAAAACAATATTAGAAGCGTGAAAATCTCTTCAATCTTTTTGGCGTTGAATTATATATTTTTTATGAGTATAGTGGCTAAAAATTTAGGAAAAATCTTTCTGTTCAATTTTTTGCAAAATTTTAACCAAAATCGTGTACTAACCATCACAGTTTTTGGCTAAAAAACGCGTTTCGGGACCACGACTCCGTTTTGCATGATTTTTGGTGCGAAGACTCATTGAAATATCTATAATCATCTAACCAAATCTCAGCTACATTAGATTTAAGGATTTGATTTTAAGAACATCTGAATCATGTTTCGATTTAATCATAAATTACATCAGATATAATTGGAAAAAAAATATTAGAAGTGTAAAAAGCTCTTCATTCTTTTTGCCGCTGAATTATATATTTTTTTATCATTATTTTGTCTAAAAATTTAGGAAAATCTTTCGGGTCAATTTTTTGCAAAATTTTAGCCGAAATCGTGTACTAACCATCATAGTTTTTTGGCTAAAAGAGGTGTTCCAGGACTCCGACTCAGTTTTGCATGATTTTTTGTGCCTAGACTCCTTGATATATTTATATTCATCTAATCAAATCTCAGCCACGTTGCATTTATGGATTTGTTTTTATGAGCATCTAAATTATGTTACGATTTAGTCAGATTCAGATAAAATTAGAAAAGCGATATTGGAAGCGTGAAAAGCTCTTCATTATTTTTGTCGTTGAATTATATATTTTTTATGAGTATTGTGACTAAAAATTTTGAAAAAATATTTCGGGTTAACTTTTTGCAAAATTTTGGACGAAATCATGTACTTACCATAACTGTTTTTGGCTAAAAAACATGTTTCAGAACCCAGCTCAGTTTTGCATGATTTTTGGCACCAAGACTCCAAGACTTCTTCAAATATCTATATTCATCTAACCAAATTTCAGCTACGTTGTATTTAAGGATTTTCTTTTTTTACGAATATCTAAATAATCTTACGAATTAATCAGATTCAGATAAAATTGAAAAAGCAATATTGGAAGCGTGAAAAGCTCTTCATTATTTTTGTCGTTGAATTATATATTTTTTATCAGTATTGTGGCTAAAAATTTAGAAAAAATCTTTCGCATCAATTTTTTTACAAAATTTTGGCCAAAATCGTGTATAAACCATAACAGAGGCCTCCGCAGTGAGGCGAGGCCAGCAAACACGAAGCTACATGAGAAGACAGAGGCCTCCGCAGCGAGGCGAGGCTAGCAGACACGAAGCTACACGAGAAAGAGGCCTCCGCAGTGAGGCAAGGCCAGCAGACACGAAGCTACACGAGAAGACAGAGGCCTCCGCAGTGAGGCGAGGCCAAACACGAAGCTACACGAGAAGATAGAGGCCTCCGCAATGAGGCGAGGCCAAACACGAAGCTACACCCGAAGATAGAGGCCTCCGCAGTGAGGCGAGGCCAGCAGACACGAAGCTACACGAGAAGACAGAGACCTCCGCAGTGAGGCGAGGCCAACACACAAAGCTACACGAGAAGACAGAGGCCTCCGCCGTGAGGCGAGGCCAACACACAAAGCTACACGAGAAGACAGAGGCCTCCGCAGTGAAGTGAGGCCAGCAGACACGAAGCTACATGAGAAGACACACACGACACACGAAGGTACACAAGAAGATAGGACACACACAAAGGTACACGAGAAGACACGGTGGTGCTCCATACGCCATTCGAAGTAGCAGCTCCCGTTTCGAACAGTCACTGAAGCAGCTCCCATTTCGAACATTCCACACTCGTAGTTGCCACAAGAATATCCTGGAGAGAGAGAGAGAGGGAGGGAGGGGAGGGGGGAGAGAGAGAGAGAGAGAGCCTTGTTTACCTTCATCAAAAAGCTCCGATTGAAAGGAAATTAGCCAATCACACCAACAGAGAGACAACAGCAACAGAGAACTGAAAAACAGAAAAGAAATAATCAAGCAATCATCTTCGGCCAAAAAAAAAAGCAATCATCAAAAGCAGAAAAGGAAATCAGCGACAAGCAAATGGCGACACAATTCACAGGAAAAAACCAGCACAATCAACAACAAGCAAAATCACAAACAGTCCAGCACAAAAAGAAACAAAGAAAGATCACAGAAGAATCAAATAAAAGTTTGGCTGCAATGTTCTGAATTTTTGGGGAAGCTTTGGATGATCAGGACAGCGGAAAGGAGAAGGAGATCGAGGAGAGCTTTGACTAATGATGCAAAATCTACACACATATGACATTTGACTAAGGAACGAGCCCACTCTTGGGCTCTGTTGCAGGCAATATCTGCATTTCTCAGGCTAATGCATCTGATGAAATGCAGACTAATGACGCAATATCTGAACACATCTGTTGGTGCAGTTATCGAACCAATTCCAAATCTGCACATAGCTGCAGATGCAATAAAAGAGTCTTAAAACACAAATGAGATGAGACAGTATCTAAAAGATGAAATCAATAAGACACATACCTGCTTAGCTGAAGTACAACCTTGAAGCAGAAGACAACTACGACCTATATCAATTGCAAATCCTCCAAGATAACCAAGTTCCCAAGTTCAGGTAACAGATGTTAAGAAACCAGGTTGCTTTCACTCCTGAACACTGCATAACAGTTTAGCAGAGAAAATTAACAAATAGAAAGGCGATTAAAATTTCAAACATCTAAGCTCCACATCAACATCAAAAAAAAAAAAAGAAGGATAGCAATCTTGATTCTTGAATAATACACATCAGCAAATGATAGGCATATTGGTATCCTTGGCTATAGGCTATTAGAGTCAAAATCATAGAACTGATAGAAGTAGCGCAACGGCAAATTTCATGTCAAGTCAATTCATCCGCTAAATTCCTGAGCCAGGGTCATATACAATTTAAACAGAATAAAATAAACAAATCCCATAAAATATACTGAAAAAATTAACTGCAATTAAAAATTTCAGTAAACAAATTAAACAAACATATTATGAAGTTGCTGAGTTGAATTTGGATTGAATAATGCGGAGTTCTCAAGTAATTTTATCTTAAGATAAAGATAAGTAGGAACTTAAAAATTAAAATACATAAAACTTGAATTTACAAATTCAATTCAAAGAGACATTTACCTACCTACAATATACCTAATCTATGACCGCAGAGAATAACTTATCACATCATTATTGATGTATAATAGTCCAAATCAGGTCCTTAGTTCTATCAAATTATTATATTCATTTGATATTTCACATATCACTTAAAAAATTTGTACAATCTTTTGAATCAATTCACAGATTAAGAAAAAAAAATCAGGGCCCAAGAAACAGATTAGCATTTAACTAACAGATAAAGAGGAGGGCAAAATCCAAAATCATGCAATCGAAGAAAACAATATTTAGTGAAAGTTTAGAAGAAATCAAGGATCGAAGTGGCAGAGAAAAGCACATTGACTTGTGAATGTAAAGCTTATGACCTTAGGGTTTAAAAAAAGGAATAAAAGAGAGACCAGTAGTTGGCCGGCGACTTGTTGTCTCAACCGCGTAGCCCATTCTCTCAAATCGGCGGCCCAACAATACGTCATATAGTCCGACTATTGAAAAAAGAAAGCGAAGTTAAAATCGAAGAAACGAAATCAAGAAAAGAAAATAAAAAGAAATACAAAATCAAGAAAAGAAAATAAAAAGAAATACAAAAAATCAGATCTAGAAGAAAGAGAGAGATGGAGAGATGCGACCTTTTGGAAGCTTTCAGGGACAGCGGAAGAGAATCGCCGAGATTCCATCTTGACGGTAGAGAAGGAAATGGAGAAAGGGAGAGGGAAAGAATGAGATCCGGAAAGAGAGAGAGACGGCGTTCGGGGAGTTTCAAAAGAAGAGTAGGAGAGAAGCTGTACGGCATGGTTTCTGTTCAGTTCAACTAATACGGTGCGTTGTGGTTATACACCTTTCTTTTGCCACGTGTGTTTGTTTTTGGGTGGTTTTTTTTTTTTGGGACTGGACTGCCCCAATTAAGGCCCAATTAATGTGAGGAATGCAATCACACCAAAACTCATTCACAGCTTTTGCTTTGCCTAAGATTTGAAGAATGCATCATGGAGAACCTACAAAACAGAAATCAGAGCATCATTAGCAAATCAGTTTCGGTTTCAAAAAATAGATTGAACAAGCAAAGGGGGAGGAACAAAAACCTTCTTCTTAAGCAAATAAGTTTCAGTTCAGAAAGGTGAAGGAGACTAGGAGAGCTTTGACCCTGCACTAAATTAAAACTAAAACCGAGTAAGATCCCATGATCCAGAAAGATAGTCAAACCATCTACAAGTAACTGAAAGTCATTAACAACATAGTCTCCACTTTGGCATCAAACTGAAAAGAAATTAGCTATTTATGTCTCATTTAATAAAATAAAATATTACCTGACAATGAGAATCACGAGTATTCAAACTGCCACTGCCCACTGACATGTCCTGTATGTATAAAACCACCAGCTTTCCAAATCCTTTCTCTCTGTTTCAAGATCAGGTTTGTGATCTCTAGACAGATTATATGCCTATAATATGTAAGACAGAAGAACATATAAGACCATTTATTCAGCAACATAATGTAATCCCTACAATGACAATTATGACAAATGTCCACAGTCAAAAGAAGAATAATCATACCATCTGCAGATAATTGAAAGTGATAAACAAACATAGTTCCACTTTAGTATCCAGCAATAAGTTGGTTGTTTCTTATAATCACAACACCGGCCATGCACCCAGAAGTTGGTCCAGAAAAGTCAGAATGAGGGCCCCGATTAGAATTACAAAGAATGCATGTAAATTATACGTGCATACAAATCGACTGTTGCCATGAAAAATGTCTCAACTGTACAAACAAATTAAGAAATGCAAGAAAATTATGCAAAGGTAGAATAATTATGCATTCACAGACAAAACCCAGCTTGCAGATTTATGTCCTGCCCCAACCCAAAATGGTAAGTGCAAAGTAACATGTCAAACAGTCAGAGAATCATTCTCGTTAAGCTGGGATATATAATCTGTGCTTAGATACACACACCATCTAAGATTTAACAAGTACCAATGCAATCTTGTTCTTGGTTTCCATCATAGTTTGTGGCAAACATCAATATCTGTTCAGCACTAGTTAACGACAACAAAATGGGTATACTATACACATTTTGACACATACCTCCTCTAAGGCCCAATCATCAACTTGGTCATTATTACCACTACTTGGAGACTGAATCAATCCTTCTATCATGCCAGTAAACTTCTTTGGAATCGCCAAAAATGGCTAATTCTATCCATCCTCTATGCCCATGCATCATCTCATCATTCTGCTAAAAGCATAACTCAGGTTGGATGACATGAAGATGGAAGGAACACTGGGAAAAGCATTGAAGCAGAATGAAGAGCAATAACATGAAAAATGCAAAGATAGTGAAGAAAGGAAAATTACACAGGAAATCAAATTAACTAACCTGAAAAATGCTTAGAACTGATGTTCCTATGTCCCCAGCTGCATATGCTTCATGCTTGAGAACCTGCTAGTGAAGGATACTTCAATAGCTTGAGAATACTTCTGTTGAACCCAGTTTGAGAATAATTCAAGAGTATTCATGCCAGCTCTGTAATGCTTTTGTGTGACTTCAAGCAGCATCGGCCATGTAAATCTGGATATATTCTGGGGCTGCAATCGTCCACCAACTCTGCTGGTGGAGTTACCACTTTATCACTCTTTGGACACAGAAAGAAACCCAGAGATTTTCTTGGAGTGTGGCTGTTCACAACCGCTCGGTGCAAGCAACTTTTGTATCTCCCATTTGAAGGTGCCTGAAAATGAAAAACACCCAATAACAAATTTAGCTTTTACTTGTTTCACAGAAGTTTGTTTTTTCCATCAAACTTTGTTTTTTTCCATCAAACTATTACAGTAAAAAGTGTGGAAGAGTTATTTTAGATCAAATGTATAACATATATATGTATACATAACAAAAAATCTACTTTTTATGTAGAACATATATATAATAATGTAGAACTAACAGTTCCAAATGCCACCTCACCTTAAATCTAATGTATAACATATATATGTATTCTTTTTGTGTATGAGCCTTACTTCGATAACGCATGCCGTTTTTGCGCCTTGCGCCTCGGGTGATATGAGGGTCCTAGCACCTAGGGTGCACTTGCGCCCTTGACAACACAGTTTGCAAGAACGAACTTTCAGAGTAGAATCCCAAATTGTCCACAAATAATGACAGCAAGGTGGAAATAAAGGATTTGGGACCTGAAAGATGACATAGTTGCATCAGTAGGTTTACATATAAACTCAATTGAAAACATGGCCAAATTATATGATATTTGAATGAAGATAGTTAACAAGGTGTTTCAACACGACGAAAGGCCACCATTGTGCTACAGTAGCTTAAAAAAATTTATCGACTTATGAAGCTATCACATGCAATGTATTTTAACAGCAAAAATAAATGACTTCAGAAAACCTTATGGATAGATGTTGTCTTAAAACATAATTTTAGCTAGGAGAAAGTGCATCAGAACATGATATATCCAAGATAAAAGTGATTGTGAGTAGGTCTACTCTCTTTCATGTAAATGCACATTAGCACATGCATGTGCAAGAACAAAGACTGTTAAAGAAGGATGCAAAATGAAGATAAACAAGGAGGGGCAAGTAGACTCATTGATTACTAAGTGAGATTTTAAAATCAATTTCTTTGAGCCCTCACGCAAACAAGAACAAGACCGAGATGTTATCAAAAAAGAGGTAAAAGCAGAAAAAGAAAAAAGGAAATCACCAATACCCTTCTTTAACACATATTGCTACAATGGTCATACCAAAAACCAATAAGAGCTTATAAATCCTGCAAATATGCTTTCAGAAGTGGATAAATATCTTTCCAAAATCTTTACCTGAGAAGCACCCTGCAGATATTGATAAAGTAAAGCTTAAATCAGCATCCACACTAGAAAGCTTAACAAAAAGCTAAAATTAGCAGAGGAAGAACCTTTTGACACATCAAATATGCTACCTTTAGATCAGAGACCATCATGTAAAAATAACATTTTAATTTAGCACATTATGTATTGTCATACATTTCAGCCTCATACAGACATTCAATGAATTCTTTTGGTAATATTTCGGAGCTTATTGCAGATAGCAGTGTTCAAGTTACCTGATATTTAATTATGAAAACAAATTTCCATTAGTGAGTTTGTAGGGTGGATTTCAAGTGACTGACTGACAAGTGATACGGAATCATGTCTCAACTAAAACCATGATTATGTATTCAATCAACCCAGCATGCAGTAGATTTGACAATGACATGGTAACGTATTCATCCATCTAGTTCTAATTACCCAAGTACAACAGATGAACAGAATATTACCAGACCTTCAAGTAGACAAAACTTGAATCGACACCAAGTGCAAGATTACTAGGAAGGGACCATGGTGTGGTTGTCCAAGCCACAAAAGCATCATCATCAAGACTGCCAACTATCCGAAAAGCGACCATCACTTCATCATCATAAACTTGCTGCAAATTGAACTAAGAATTGTTAGACATGATTAGGGTTAAGAAACCATCCAATCCGCGTTGAACACGGAACAATTTCAAAAGGTTAATAACAATTTGGAAAAGAACAGAATTAGAACTAAAGAAAACGAAAATTATTTAAAGTAATTAATGAAATAACAAAATTACCTTGTAGTTTTAACCGCTTCAAAATTAGAGAGCAATATCGTAAGACCTACAAAGTTTAGCGCAGAAGATTTCAAGTGAGCAATAATTAAATTGCAAGAGGCAATTGTAAAGGCCAAGAGAAATTTCGAGTGACTATGCGACGACACTCGTCGTTGTACTTACCAATTTCATGTCTAGAAACTAAGCCGGCGGTCGATCTCGTGCTCCACTGGAAGGCCATGGCAGTCCCAACCTAAGCGGCGGATGACGTGGTGGCCAGTCAATGACCGTTACCGTGTTACTATGTCCTTTATGGTTGCCAGCAATCACGTGGCCACAATGAGGGAGGCCGGTGGCGAAGGTGGCCCATCGTAAGAAATATATTCCGGCAAGTTTTTGGTGCGCTCGAATTACCATAGAATGAATTGAATTTGGACCAAAACGCCAAAATCTTAAGGAAAGGAAAGTTCCTTTCGCTCCGGGAGGTTAAAATCCGCCATGGAAGAAGAAAGAAGAGAGAGAAAAACACAGGATGAAAAATGAAGTTGCCATCCAATCCCATCAAATTAAAACTTTTCAACTTAATTGGGCAACCCAAAAGGAAAAAAAAAAAAAAAAAAGTTAAAGACCGTCTCACCTGAAAACACAAGACATTTTGTGTGAAATTTTCCAAATCTTTTATCAAGGAAAATAAAATGACCTTCTTAGGATCTTTCTAACAAGAAAACAAGACAAACTCTATTCCTTATTTTTTCTATAGTCGTTCAATAGACAAGTTAGTTCGAGTAAATCCTTTGCTTGATTCCTAAACCTTCTCCATTGTTTATTATTATATAATATACATAAACCCACAAAACTTTTCTTTAGCCTTCTTTCAATTTCCATTCCATTTCCTGACCTTTTCATTTTAGAAATATATATTTTTTAATATATATATATATATTGGTTGTCGTCTCTGTTTTCTCACCTAAAAATTGAACATATATATAAAATAAAATTCTTCATAAAAGAAGTGTGCTAAAAAGGGGTTGAAGTTGAAATTTTGAGGGGGCTGACGAAGAATATGGTCATCCCAAATCTTGAATGTCATTATCAATTTGATTTTGCACAAAACTAGTTGAAAACAAGGAAAGGGTCTATTTTTGTTATCCTCAAAATTTAGACAATCACTGCCTTCCGAAGAAGCAAAAATCTCAATGAAAACAACTCTCGCCTAAGTTATGCCTATCCTCAATTTGGTTTTGGGCATCTTTACAAAAGGGACAGCTAATTAACCCAAACTCTCCCCCACCTTCTCTCTCGACCCCAATTCGTTATGTATGCTTATTCTACCTTACCATTCTTCTTTCGACTTGTATATATGTTCCACCAACACTTTTTTTTTCTCCTCCAAAAATCGTGTATAAATAAACTCTTTTCGCAAGGCAGAGCACTTTTTAGGCATGCCCTTGAAGACTTATTAGAGTTACATACATCATACTTAAATGTTGGTAGGTGCTACTACGGTCGGGAAATAATAAGCAAGAAATTGCAATATTAATTAGGTACGATGATGCCAAACCTAACAAAGATTAGCCGATGTTGTAAGCGTATTGACCCAAACCACCGGTTCTCCTCTGATGGTTAGATCGCTGTATTTGAACCTGAAGGACAATGAGGAATCAACAATAAAAAAAAATAGACCCAAACCCGATTCCCAATCCCATGAATGCCTGAACTAGTAGGGAACCTACTGTCCTGGCCTGACCCATTAGCTAAAATTTTGAGGACCAGAAACTTTACAACTTAATTGAGAGGACAAATTATAGTAGTACTAATATGGATAAACCTGCTGCAAGAGGGGACCGGCATTTGGCCACTGCTAACTTTATTGACAGCACATTTTGGGCCAGGAGGAGAGACATCGAGATTGGTTCCATAACAGGAGCGAAATAAACGGAAATCTCAAGGCAAAGGACAATGGGACAATTTCTTCGTCGGCTTTCCCACAGAGGGCCAGACCAGACCATGGTGAAAGCTACAGCTCAAGATATTATTACCACCCAACCCCAACCAAACCAACCAACAAGATACTCAAGTGCCAAACTAAATGCAAGCATTTATATTAGTAAGTTATATATAAGTATATTTTTTACAGGCTGATTGATTCACTGAAACCACACCAAAAGCAAGGGTTATACACAAAGGAAAGCATTCCATTTCTACACCTATAATTCTTCCTATTCTTTTGTAACAGTGATTAAATTACCACTAGTTAACTTTCCCAAATGCATTTCATTCCCTCTTCTATTGTCCTTTGAGCAAAGCTCTCAAAAGAAGAAATATAAATCTAAGCAAAATAAAAACTACCCACATTTCTTTCCTCACCATGCCAAACCAAGGATAGCAAAATAAAAACCATGTAAATAACAAGGGTTTTCAAACTTCATGTTTCAGACTTATGCTCTGAATCCAAGCTTACTACCGTCCCTTCACCTTCCAAAGATGACACCGGAAATTTGCATCTTGCACTCATCTTCTTCACCTCCTCATTTGAATAGATGAAGATCTTTCTCACCATCTTACAAAATTCCCTACAGATGAAATAATGAGATTAATTTCCTGAAAACCAGCTCTGAGAACTAAACCAAAAGAAAGTAGCAGATTTGTTTCTAAGTAACTTACACCCAAGGGTCATCTCCCACAAGCATCATATCACCCTCATCATCAGTAAAAACAACAGCCCATTTACCACGGGGACAAAGCTCTCCCTTGATGTCAAACATATTCTCCAGCTCATTTATGAGATTGTCGTACCCCTTCAATACGGTCAAGTCAACAGCGCGACCAACAGCGATCCCTTGCATGTGCACCTTTGAATACAACAAACATTTGTTTAATTTACTCAGTAACTTAAGAGTTCATATGCAAATCCAAGTAATAGCCAGTGGATTTACCTTAGTACGACTTCTCATAGAAGTAGCAGCACCCTGCTTACCCTGCATCTCCTTGTTTGACATCTCTGAATCAACTTGCTTCAGTTCCTTTGACGCCTTTGAAGTTTCTGGATTTTGATCAAAATCAGATGCAGCTGGAATAGATCCTTTCACAAGATTGTAGTCAACAGTTGTGCTTGCTTGTTCCTTGTCTGAGGGGCCAGCTGCACCGGTGCTATCTGTCAAATTAAACCCAAACAACCGACAACCCGTAGAAGTCTCAGTTTTCTTTCCTTTTTCAACTTGATCATGCAGCACGCCATTGCTTGGCCTTGCTTGAACAGAGGAGGCATAGCCAGTGAGAACAGTCTGTGGTGTTCCAGTTTTGTTGTTGTCATCCATTGAGTCATGGAAAAGATTTAGAGAGACATTCACATGGGAAGAGGGTGGCCAGGCATTTTCTATCCGAGTCCTTGAGTTATAATTACCATTGACAAGACTGCCATCCATTTCTTTCTGCCTCATAGGCCACATAACTTGGCTTTCATTGCTTTGGACTTCTACTGTGCTTCCTACTTGGGTTAGTTCATGAGATTGGGTTGACCCCCGACACCAGAAAGCTGAACCAGCTGAGTTTGTAGTAATTTCTGCAAAATTTCAGTTAAGAATCAGAATTAGTAAAGTCAGCACTCAAGACTATAGTGAAAATAGTTGAAAGAAAAAATTTCCCACACCAGAAGCTGGAATATCAACCGGTCGTGGTCTTTTGCTCTTTACAGCTGGTTGTACAAGATTTATGGAAGCAGAAGCCACGAATGGCTCTATTTCCCATGGTGAAACTCTTTCTGGCCTTTGTATTGTTGCAGGTTCATCCCATTGAATCTAAAAGGAGAAATAGTTGGGTACTAATACTATCAAAAACAAGAAAAGAATTACTTAGGATTTCAAATCAGTAATTAAAACTATATTTAACCTTCAACGACCGCCATTTAGATTCTGACCAATGTGGGGAAACATCTCCAACCCCAACTATGGTACCAGTGAACCTGATTTGAAAAAGTAAACCCAATTGATAAAACAATCAGAAAATTAACTAAAGAAAGACACTAAAGCACAACATATGGATACAAACATACCTTCTCTCAGGAGAGTCCTCTCCCTCAAATCTCATCTTGAAGCGCATGCCAACAGAGAATCCATTATTAATAGACTCCAGATACTTATTTACTCCTATGATGAATTGGCTTGTCCTGAACAAGAGGAAAGGAAACAGACTCATTCCCAAAATAACCATAATAATAAACTAATACTGCCAACATGTTCAACACCAAGTGAAAACACTAAACCTTGGCTTGTAGTACACAACAAAGATCGTATGAGTTGTAACAGCGTGAGCAGCAGTAGCAAGCACTCCTAAATGCATGCTCTGACTGGATATCACGGATGAAGGCATTGTACTCTGTTGACGAGCAAGCCGCCGAACCCCCACTCTTAGTTCTCCATTATCATCTCTAAAAAAACATGCCAATGCAGTTACAACCAAAGATACTGCAGAATGGGACACCTGAACCCACACATACTTGCACAAACACAACTCCAAAAACAAAAAGGTTTAAAACAGCCTATGTACCTAAGAAACACAAATGCATCTCCGGCAACCAATCTCTTGGAAGTGACAAAGGTGCTCCACCCTGTTGTAAGCAAATGTCTCCGCGGTTGCCCTAATCATTAGAAAGTAATTACAAGTGAAAAACAGATCAACAAAGGAACATGACAGTTTCAAATGTTCTCATTAGTTCTACTAACAGCTCACAGATCATAACAATAACCATGTTACGAAATCAAATTTGCGACGACATGAAACCATTACCCCTAAATATATGCTTGAACCGCCACTCATACCCATGAAGATCTTTGGCAGCCAACTCCTGAGTTGGGGTGGCTTGATTCATATCCTATATAAAATTAATAGAAACAGAGAATCAAGCACCTTGTGTTAACTCATGCGATAGTCTAGCAAGGATTATTCAAAAATTAAACCAAACTTATTACCAATGGAGGCAGGCACTCAGTGGCATGCTTTCGCAGAACTGAGAATCCTCCATGAGTGCTTGTGTCTGATGCCGTTAAAATCTTAGAAAATGAATGAACTGTCCTCTTTGGAGCCTCAGTTGGGCAGGGATCAGGACTTGTAGGTTCACTTTGCTGTAATGACAACACAGGCATGCATCAAAAACAACAAGAAGAACTGAAAAACCAAATATTTCCCTCAGGCCCGTAAATAATTCTTTATCTCTTCACCATTTTAAATAATAATTTTAGAAAATACCCAAAGCCTAGTACCTTTATAAAGCATTAATATAAATAAATTATTAATTAAACTAATACATGTCTTGATTTCCATCATCCTCAACACATCAATCAAGTATCAACCAGAAAAAATAAAGAGAATAAATGGACGGTTACTCACATCTAATTCAGGCTGTAAAGTGATCTGAGCATAAACCTCATCTGTCTCTTGTTCTGCCTATTTGGATTAATTTTTAAGAAAAAAGAGATTCAAGTAATAGTGAGGTGATCTCTTTATGCTCAAAAAATTAAGATAAAATTAAGATAAAAGTAGGCAGAAGCAGCGATAGAGTACCAGTAACTGAACGTGAAGAACACGACAAAGGATCTTAGAAGGAAGATTAAACAACGGGGCTTGATGATTAAGTTCTTGATTAGTTGATGCCTCTAACTGCAAAAAACACCAGTGCAAACTCAAAAGGAGCAGAACATGAAAAACAAAGACAAAGTACAGAGAAGGAAAAAATGGCAGATTTCAAATTATCGATCTAAAGGATACCAATTTAAAAGAGAAAGAAGAAACCAAATATTTTGGACAAAAAATAGGCGATTACTTGTTCCATATGACCCTGAGGGAAGTAAAAGACCCTCTCTTGAACCCGAGGAATCTCCACCAACGGGCCTGCGCATAACTTCCAGAGCTCTGGATATAGATCATCACCATTAACACCTATGAAACAAAAAACAGAAAGTAATTAAAAACAAAAAAAAAGTTTGGAAAGGGAGAAAGTAGAGTCAAACCAGGTGTAACAGAAAGTATAAGGGGGAAAAAATAAAAGTAAAAGTTGAAGCTCCGTTTGGTTGCTGAGAAAACTCATAGTAACTGGAAACAAGTAAACAACCCATGAATCATCAAGGTAATTTGTCATAATTTCAAGTCATAAAAAGGGTATAGCTCCCTAACTCCACCATGCCAAATTAAAGTTGCTAAACTCAACCCAGTTGAGCTGAGTTCATTTTCAGCGGAAAAAACACCAATGTCCGTACCATAACCTTACAACAGCCCAAAAAAAATACCCATTTTTTCCTTCAAGTTTTCTCGGCGACCAAACGGAGCCATTTCTTCAGAAACCAAAAAGAAAAGCTAGCCCATTTCTCAAAACTCAGAACTCACCTGATTCCACATGAGCAATCGACGAACCCCTTGGATTACCTTCTACATGCGCCATCAAAAACGAGGCCGTCCCGAGAATAGAGAGAAAAAGCAAAGCACTAAACAAGTAACACTATAGCTAAAAGCAAGCAAGAAAGAAAAAAAAAATTTTGAAGCAGGCAAAGTCTACCCCATTAATGAGAACTAAGAAGATCCCCGGGAAGAGTCGAAATGAGGGAGGAAAAAAAACTTTAAAAAAAATAAATTAAAAAGACTAACTAGAGACGACGGTTATATATATGAATTCATTGAGGGTAGTTTTTTCTGTAACGACTGCAAGGATATTTCTTTTTATTTTTTCTCTATTAATTTCTCCCCTCTTTTAATAATCCTGGCCTGCTCTGTTTCAGTTACAAAACCGCTTTCTGCTTTTGTCTGGTCCCCCTAAAACCGCTTTGCTTTTTTTTTTTTTCCTTCCTTCCTTTCCTCTCTTCGTGAAGCACTTGTAATGTAAGAGTGAAGCTGTTGTTGCTATCCTTTGCTGTTGTTGTCGTTGTTGTTGTTTTTTGCCCCTTCCCTTCTTTTCCTTTCCCACTCTCTCTCAGAAAAAACTCTGAAGAAAAAAATTGAATCGACGTTACCAAATCCCCAAAACCGCTCTCTTTGTTTCTCTCTCTTTCTCTCTATCTTTGGTCTCTTTCTTTCTAGTTTTTCTACCAACAAGTTTCTCTCTCTAACTCTTCTCTAACTTTCACTTACTTTTTATGATAATTAGTTTCTCTTTTTTCTCTCTTAATATACTTAATTTTAGTTTGAAGCTTTTTTAGTTCCTCCTTTCCCTTCACATCATGTGATTTTCTCTGCAGTTCCTCTATCTCACCACTCATACCCTTGGCCACGTTATCATTATTTGTTTTAAACAGATTCATTACATACAAAAATAATTATTATTATAGTATTAATTTCTGAATAATTTAGTCATTACTTATGTCTTTAATTTAAAAAAATAAGTGTCCAATCTTTTCAACCAAAATGTAGCATGTGTGAGTTAAACCAAGCTCATCATAACTTATTTTGTTATTTGGGTTTATAATTTTATACCCTTTTTTTGGTACAAATTCTTATAAATAAAGTATTTATATTCTTAATCTTATTTAATTTATTATTTATGTTTATAACTATAATAACTATAACAATTTTAAAATTATATTTATTTCTAGTATTTAGTAGTTTGGAGGCATTCAATTTAATAATAATAATAACCAATGCCATAAGAATCATTTATGATTTACGTACAATTTAATTATTATATTGGTCCTAGAAATAAGAACGGACACAATATTCATAATTCCATATAACAAAGGAGCATGATGAAACTGTAACAACACTATTGATTGCAAAAACTTACGACTATGACTACATTATTAAATTTTTAACCATATATATACGGCAACATCATATTGACATTAATTCCTTCGTACAACAATTGCTACAGTCTAATTTTATTTTATTTTATTTTCTAGGAATAATGATTCTATTGGCTATACTTATCAATAGGGCTGCAAATGAACAGCGAGTTCGATGAACAGCTCGTGAACGGGCTCGATTAAAATTCGTTTATGTTCGTTTATTTAGTTAACAAACGAGTTTGAACAAAAATTTAGTGTTCATTTATCAAACGAGCCGAGCTTGAACAAGATGTGTTCAGTTCGTTTATGTTCACGAACATGCTCGTTTATTGTTCATTTAAGTGTTCATGAATATGCTCGTTTATTGTTCATTTAAGTGTTCGTTTATATAATAATCGAACGTTCATTTATTATATAATTATTTATATATTAATAATAATATATATTATTAATAAAAATAATAATATTCTATTATCTAATATATTTAAATTAAAATTTAATTATTATATAATATATATATATATATAATTATATAATATTTTGTTCGTTTTTGTTCATTTGATAGGGAATTATTACATTGTTCATGAACAATTTTTTGTTTATGAACAATTTCAAATTTTGTAAAAATGTTCAATTATTGTTCGTTAACATGTTCCTTTGATGTTCACGAACATTTTCTTAAACGAGCCGAGCTTGAACGAGCTTCGAACACTCTAAATTTTAAACGAGCCGAGCTCGAACGAACACCAAAATATTTAAACGAACACGAGCCGAGCTTGAACAAAGCAAAATGTTCGCGAACAAGACTGAGTTCGTGTTCAAGCTCGTTCGAGCTCGGCTCGTTTGCAGCCCTACTTATCAAACCAACTCACTATAGTACACATTTAAAACGTCAATTAAGATTTTATATTTTTTTAAGGAAAAAAATGTGATACTTATAGACATTAATAATATTTACTTTATACATTGTAAGGGAAAAAAAAGTAAAATTCACATACAATGAATACATTATAATTTTAATTTTCATCAAATTCATGGGAAAATACTAATATTGTCTTCTTCAGTTCTTCTTCAAAATTAAACCAAAAAAAAGATGAAACGGAAGCAGTGGCTCAAACGTAACCGCAGTTACTGTAGTAACATGGAATCACAGGAGAAACCGTACCGAAGGCAGTGGAAAAGTGAATGCAAGCCGTCTGATAAAGGCGGCGTACAATTAAATGATTGCACATCACATCACTGATTGCCCTGATTTGTTTGAAGCCACCTCGGGAAACGTAACGGTTTGATGGGGGAGAAAACGGAATCGAAGCTGGAAAACTCCGTTTTTTGGCGTTACATTTGACGGCGTCGTTAGACTTCTATTTCTTGTTTTTATTTATTGGCTTATCGCCGTCTCTTTCTTTGTCCGCATCGTGGCAGGCAACCGTGTTGGCTCGTGTAAACCCGGCAGAGGAATTTTGGGGCTCTTATTTTCGTTTTCTTCATACTACTACTATTAATTAAATTAAAATTAAAATTGAAATAAATAAAGTAAATGCAATTTTTTTCCTTTCTTTTCTGAATTTGGAATTCGGATTTCTGATTTTATTTTTCTTTTCTGGCAACAAAATTTCTTAATTTTATTTTTGTGGTTGGTTTTTTGGACATTACATATAATGATACAAGTAAATTACCATGTTGCCCCTCTCTCTTTGGGACCCATCAAACGCATGATAAGTGGTGTAAGTAACTGTGTAGTTTTTCAATTGTTTGTCAGATTTGCTGCACTCAATTCCTACATTTTCCTTTTGTTTGGGTGTACCACACTCGCCTAGTTTTTTTTTTCTTTTTAAATTTGAAAAATTAACCATTTCCCTTGGCCAAAAGTAAATACATAAATTATTTTTTTCCTTCTATTTTTTCTTTTTTGTGTCTTCATTTAAAAAATTAATAATAAAGCTAACGTCATGATTCATGAAATCCATATTATTAACATGGTAAGGAAATTACTTAAATTAAAATAAATGTGCTAATGCTTACGTGGTGTAGGAATACTTTTCAAATTTTAATTTTGACTTTATATGCACAAGGTAAAAAGGCCGAAAAGTTTGAGAAAGGGAGTTTGTGTTTTTTTTTTGTTAAATTTGAAGGTTTTGAGGTTCTTTTCCGTGCACTTAAAAGTTTTAAAGGCTTTCATTGAATAAAAAAAAGTTTAAAGACAAAGCAGGTTAAACCATCTACAAGACTATGGTAAGATGTCAATCTCTTTGAAGATTTATGGATCAATTGAATTTTTACTTAAGAATTTTTCGGATTTACAAATTACCTGTCAATAGGGGTTTGAGGAGGTTCAAACCGGGTGCTAACTGCCTTCCACCACAAATCCAATTCTTTTACTAATTTGATCAACTCCATTGACTTTGAAGTATCGGTTTTCAACATTAAAAAAGTTATAGAAACCACTTTCAAATTGATTTATAAAAAAAAATAAAACAAACTATCATTATTGTTTTATACCTTTATTAGTTCGTAAAGTGATGTGATTATTTTCTTTTTTTTTATTAGTATAGGAAGTGGGAAATTAAAGATTTTGATTTTACGACCTCTTCACGTGAATATCATATTTTCAACTATGTCGGTTACATAAGAAATCTAAAAAGTTAAGAGCGTTATACGACAATGATTCGAATAATACAAAGTCATGTCAGGAACGATAAACTCGTTGCTCTTTGAAAGTAACGGTAGTGGTTTTTCACACCTTGATAAACTTTTTTAACACATGATACCTACTTTTATTCCAAATTATTTGACTTATTTAACCATTTCACCAATATATTACTGAATTAAATTAAATAGTAAGATGTCATAAAATTGAGTTATTAGTTTGTATATATATCTATAATTTTTTTTCAAACCCATCAATTCCAATTCTTACACCTTGATCTAAATAAATGTTAAAATGCAATATGGTTGAATCACTAGCAATAAACCGAACGCCTCGAAAGACAAAATAACTATTGCCTACGTTAATTTAGTCCTCAAGGATAGAAGAAAAGTAAAGAAAACTGAAAAAATGAAAAGGTAAAAACGTGAAATAGGCATATTTGAAATAGCAAGTGCGAAGCACATTCTTGGGGAGGGGCGTGAGTCACGCGACTGCACAATAAATAATATATAAAAAAATATACCATTGGTGACCATGCCGATCTGTTAGGTGGTCCATATTACACGTCATAACTCGAACCTCATAAAGCTTAGCCACGTGGTCTGGTCGTTTTCGTACCCACGTGTCATGAGCTGACTTGTCTTTCCTTCTCCGATGCAGGACATTCTGCTTCCGATTTCTTAAACAAAGCGAAACTTCCCCAGTCTTTTTTTTTAAAAAAAATTTAAACAAAATAAAATGGGGACATCTCGCATCCTTCACATCTTTTTTATTTTTTTTATTATTATTTTTTTTGTATAAACCAAGAAACAAAGACAATATATCTAATCTATGCATATGTTTTTCCTTTGGTTTTCTTGCTTCTTTGTTTTTCCTATTTTAAAGCCTTTCTTAGGTTTCTCC
This sequence comes from Corchorus olitorius, assembly GCA_001974825.2. Taxonomy (NCBI): domain Eukaryota; kingdom Viridiplantae; phylum Streptophyta; class Magnoliopsida; order Malvales; family Malvaceae; genus Corchorus; species Corchorus olitorius. The sequence continues at coordinate 23,243 of AWUE01012659.1, forward strand.
GGTTGGGAAGCAACATCAAATGCAAATGCAAACAAAATTAATGATACTTAAAAAATATAAATCCCCTATATTTTAATATAGAACTAGGTTTATTTAATAAATTTGGGGTTGATGAAGAGCAAGTAGAAGATAAAATAATTAAATGAAAATGATATAAAGAGTCAAATAAAGATATCCCAAATCTAAATGGGGTTTCAACTTTGAATTCAACCAAAATATTGTTTATTTGTTATAATAAATATACATATTTGGTACATTTAATTACTATATATATATATATATGTATAGTATTATATTTAAAAAGAAGAAGAAGAAGAAGATCAAATGAACGAAGCTTAGCTACTACTTCAAACATGAAACATGGATTTTTATTGTCTAAGGAATATTCCTTGCTTCGCAAAAGCATGTCGGATAATAAGGAAGATATATAGATCATATATAGATGTAAACATAATACACTTGAAAAACGATTGTATTCAAAATCGTGACAATTTGACAATAACCTTGAAATAAATAAAACACGAATTATATAATTTCATTTTCTTTTGTTTTAAACATTTAATAATCACAGTTCAAATATTACGTGCCTTGCTTGTTTTAATTAAGGGTGTACGTGTGAAAACAACAAGTCTCATATATATTAATTGCACCTTTTTTGAAGCAAGAGTTGTAGACATTTTTGATGATGGATCGATAAATATATCCAAATTTAAATACATAATAATCATAATTTGAGAAGATTATTTAAATGTGTACTTATTAACTTCAAGTAAAACCCATATATTTAAAAAAATGTTATATAGTTTTATCAAAGACGAAAACAAAGTATATATTAGTGTAAGGTCATGTTTAGTGCACCGATTTATCGGTCGTTTGGCCGGTGGATCGGTGCACCGGTCAAATGGAGCCTTAAGTGTAATATCCGTTTCAATCGCTGCTCTAATAATCTCATATGTACAGTATAATCTCATATGTACAGTTGCTAAACAGTTTCAATCGCACCGCTACTGCACCGCTCTACTAAATGGAGCCTAAAAGAATTGATTAAAGATGAGGTAAAAGGCTTAAAAGTGAGAATTAGGTTTGAGAGTGATTGAAAGATTTTTGAGAGGCAAAATAGAGTCATGTTCACAAAAGGAGAACATAAGAAGGAAGTTGATTGATCGGATGGGGGGCAGCAGGGCAGGGCAAAACCCCCCACAAACAAGGGATGATTTCGTTTTGTTCAATTAAGCAATTAATTGCACTGAAAACGAATATACCAAGGCAATTAAGTCTTCAACAGGCAAGAGGCAAGTTTTGGCTGTCCTGAAAAGAAAAAAAAAATTGAGGTTGACTTGCAATATTTCTTGGCTTCGTAAACCCTTTTTTGGATTCATATTATTCCAAGTCATTGGGACTTCTATTTTTCATTAAATTTTTTTTGAAAGAAAGAAAGAAGAAAAAAAAATCCCAAGCTATAACATTTTATAATAATTTTTGTTATAATTAACAATTAGATAAGATCAACTAGCTAGATTTGATGTTGATTTTCTTTTTTCTTTAATAACTAAATTAAAAATATATATACACTAGCTAGTGAAGTTCAAGTTTGTGAATTGGGCCTTCAATATCGACATTTCTTTTTCTCTAATAATTAAGTGAGCACTAATTAAGATTGAGATAACACAATAGATGTAAAAAGATGTCAATGATAATGCAGATAGAGAAGAAAAAGGGGAGAAAATGGAGTTAGAATTTAGATGAAAATGCTAAAGGAAGCTATATTTGCTAATGATACCCTTATCATTCAAGTTTGTTCTATTAACTTTTTTATCTTATGGAATATTACACTTTCACTAATAATCTTGCAATCTTTTTACTAGAGGGAATACCTATTAATTTTAATTAATTCGTTCCTCATAATCATCACATCTAACGCTACACACGTGAAATATAAGCCACTCAAAATCAACAAATTCTTTCTATATATTTTTTCATAATTACATGATCATAAATATTTTATTTTCTATACAAAAATTGACTCTCAAAATCCTTTTTTTAAGGATACAATATTCAAATCTCATTACAATATTATTCAAATCTTATTACAATCAAATAGTAATTTCTTATATGCCAAAACATCTAAGGATAAATAATGACCAAATAACCAAACTATAATAAACATATATAACAAACTAAGCATAACAAACTAATGAAATGACCAAATAAACAAACTATAACAAAGTCAGTAGTCCAGTATAAAGTTACACAAAATCCACACGCGCACATTGAATACGATGAGAATTGAACCTAAGACCTTGTGATTTAAGGAACATGCACCTTACAATTAATCGAAATGCTAATGCAAAAGTCGTTTTACTTTCACTTCTATTATATAGTACCTCTATGAGTTAAGAAGTGTATTAATAATTGAGTGTGCAAATACGTTCACATGTATAAAGTGCGAGCCCTCTATTCTTTGTCATTGAGTTTTTTTTTTTTATTTTATTTCTTAACATGAAGAAAAAATATCACTAAAGAGGGTTGATTTAGTACTGAATTCAATTAGAGAGTATAAAATGTTGGACCGTTCATTTTAAGCAACCAACGGCTATATAGAAATCATTATTTAATTAAATGTGGATGCACGGATGAGAATATTTTTTTGCATACATATATACATACAATAAGAAAAGCTTAGTGGTGGAGGTGGAATCCAAATCATACATAATCTTAACTATGGTTAATTAAACCACATATACTACTTTAATTTATCTATATAAACCAATATGTTTCACTAATCATAGGCAAGCAAACAAACTTGGTTAATATCAATTGCCTTCAACCTCTACCATGTACCCCACTAATTTTCTTTTTTAAATTACTTTAATTAATTAACCAAAATTGGGATGGCCAAATCTTTGTTTAAGCATCCAAATGTTGATTAATTAAGAGCATCAAATTAACACCCTTTGTGTGAGTGTGAAGTGAATCAACCAAAGGATTGAATCAATATGAGTTATTTCTGCATCTTTTTGGAAGAACAAATCGAAAGTGAAGGAAAAAGGGCATGTTTGGAGAGAGAACAAAACTTTGATTAAGCTATAGAGATTTTAAGATTTTATTCCTACTTTGCATCTTTTCAAGATTAAGCAACTCTTTTGACTAAATTAACTAACAAAAATAATCCCCCAAAGAGGAAATAAATAAATGAAAATAAATAAATAAAGGGATTTGGTCAAAATTTTCAAGCTGCCTCTTTAACAAGGAACAGTGATAACTACATAACAACAATCTTTAGCTTAAAAATGGATTTCGCCACTTGAAGCATTGGTTGATGCTTCCCCTTAAGTACTAATAGTACTTACTACGTTTTATTCGTTTTATTGACCACACAAAACGTTAATTAAGTAGACTTTAATGAGTTATTATTTGATACATTATTGGTGTAGTTTATGAACTCAATAGACGAGTTAAAAGGTTGATAAGTGCTCCATTTAAAAATTAATTAATTTTTAAAATTTTAATATAATCCCTAAGGAGACATATGTCACCATTCTAGACCCACACGTGCAGTCTGTTAACTCCATTGACAGTGAATTAAATAATAATTCAACTTTAATTACATTGGCATTATTGTTAATCACGGTGGATTAACCAATCAATTAACATATTAGAAAGTTGTTTGAATGGACTTAAGCCTATTTTGTATTTATCTGCAACTTGAGAAGAAAAAAAAAAATTTTCCTTCAAAGTTTTTGACTACGCAAATGCAACGAAAAATTCATGATCTGTTTCCTTTAAAATAACAAAAATTTTTAACATTTCCTTTGTCAAGGGAAAATTTTCTTTGAAAATAATGCTCACGTTTTGACTTTAACTTTCGAGAGAGAGAGAGAGGAAAGAAAAAGACAGAAAAAAGAAAAAAAACGTATTCTGAGAATTTTTTTTTGGCCACAAGAGAAAATTTAGTTTTGGTGTTGGAGCATTGTTAACAAAGGAACATGACACACAGAACGAACAGACCAATCACATTTTAATGTGTACTAAGTCTGTCATTATGGAATAGATTAATGCTAATTATTGTAGAAATCTATGATTAATCATATATTATTATAATCACTATCGATGGCTGTAATTAAAATGATATAGAAAAAAAAATGACTCTTGCACCACTAAAAGGGTAAGATAATTTAAATCAAATGAAAAAAAGGGTAAGATACTTGGTTTTTTTTTTAAATAAAAGAAAGTTAACTAGTAACCTTGTCGTATAATCTTATCTATCTAATCTGCAGATTCCTTTAGGATTAGAGATCAGATCCCTAATAATCAAAGTTATCGAAGAGAAAATTAGATATTTATTGGCATCAATTTGATGACAAATGCAAAAGGAAATGATAATCTGATGATTTTTGCAAGGTGCATTCCTTCCTTTCGTTCCTTCAATTCAATGCCTTGAAAGAATTATTAATTGTTTTTTTGCAGAATAAAACTAGAACTAAAAAAGCTTTGGTATCTTGACAGAATCTTCTGAATTGTTCCCATTACTTTGGGTTTATTTTGAAAAAGAACTCCCTTTCTCATTGGGTCACGTTAAAGTTAAAAGGACTTAAAAAATAGAAATAATTTGGGAGAGAGGGAGAGGTTGACCTCAAGACAATGTGGGAAACAAATTTATAATGGGAAATAGATGATTGGTGTGGGACTAAGGTTTTTTTTTTTTTTTTTAATTAAAAAAAATTAATTTGTGAATATTGCACACCCCATGTGGAGACCAATAGGCTTTATGTTTCTTTTGAACTTGGCCTTTGGGCTTAGGGCTACGCACAAAAAAAGAATTTTTTGGGTCACCCTTATTACCAACCCTAGGGTTTGATTGTAGGGGTATACCCTACATTATTTAGTTTAATTATTAGTGAAACTAATTTAATCGTTTTTATCTTTAATAATGTCTTGTGGGTTTTAAGGTTAGAAACCAAGGGCAGCTAGAATTTTCTTTTGTTTTCATATATTTTCATTCAACCCCGGACTTTAATTTCCCCAAAAATTACTCTCAGGCAATGCTTTGGCATTGCCAAAGTAATATAGTCTAACTTTAATTTATTATTTCACAAAATATAATAATATATACATATATACAATGATATAAAAAGTCCAAAATACTATACTTCATTCTTTAGTTCTTTGTTTCCTCATCCTCCTCATTGATTAATACTGTTGAGGGGGAGGGACCGGGTGAGTTTGATTTTTCATTTTGTTATTTTTTTAAGAACAAAATTCCACAGATATGTTTGGGTTAAAGTATATTGATCTTTAGATCTTAAGTGTTTGAGTAAGTTTAGTTTGTTGAATCAGTTTATTTAATTTGTTCATGGCTTTTGAGTTTACAATATATTGATGATATTGTTCACCCTCGTAATAACATGTGTTTTCTTTGTGATCTTGGGATAAACATGAAGGTTTTCAGATCACTCACCTTTCTGTTGTTGATATAAGCTTTCTGTTGAAAAAATTACATAAAAACGAAAATAAGAAAATGTCGCGCAACTTATAAAGAAGATTTGAAACTCCAATTCAATCAGAGAATACAGATCATGATCAAAAGGTTGGTGAAGAAAATTATGATCAATTTATTGTAATTTATGATATGATCAATGTAATTTCATTTTTATGAATAAAAATTACATTTTAAAAAAATCCAAAATAAAAACACAACATAAAAAAAATTTGTCTGGTCACCTTATTATTATTAATTTTTGTTACATGTCTTGTCACCTTATTTATGTCTTACATACACTATAATCGGAATCTATAATTTTTCTATTTTTAATAAAGTCAATTTTTAAATGAAAAAAAAAACTAAATAAACTCCATTAAGTATAGTTCTCAGTTCCGAAAGGAAAAAAAAAACAAGAAAAAAAAATGTTGCATCTAATTCTGGCCAAAAAAAAACTTGGGCATAAAAGGAGAAGGGGCTAAGATGGGGATTTTGGTGATATAATCTGTCCGTACATGAAACGACTGACTTTTTGACCCAAATTTGACACATTTTGGAGCCGTTAGATCCAATTGCTATTATGCTAAGAATCTGGAGATCCATTGGATCTCCTATCTTTTCCCACCTTTTCATTTCTTTTTCACAATTGAGTCCCCAGTGGGCAGTCCCCACCATTTGTTGTCACCTTTACACCACCATTGAAGAAAGAAAGTTAAAATCTGTATTTGGAAGCAGGCCAGGGCCAGGGGGCCCATTTCCATTTCCATTTCCATTTGCTTTTGAATTTCTTGTTTATTTTTATTTTTATTTATAAACAACCATGCATATTTGCTCAATTTTGGCATATAAATCAAATGAGTAACTTCTCCCTATCTTTTCCTTTGATGTTCACTTGATGCTAATCCTTTTCTTTGTACCTTTATTTGTTCGTTTTATTTATTTTTCTGGATAATCTTTGTCTCATTTCATAACTTTTTCTCTCTTTTTATTTATATATATTAATATTATGTATATATCTTATAATATTCTTAACCTTATTTATTTAAACTATAATCAGAATCACATGTTTCTTATATATTTTTGTGGAAATAATTTCTTAGAGAGAGTATGACTTTGACATTTAATGTTGTTGGATTTACATATATGATGATGATCCTCTCTTGTAAGCAAAGCAAGATCTTTAGTTTAATCAACCTCTTAGGCTAATTGAAAATTATTAAATCATAAAAGAAGAAGTCAACATTTTTTTTTGGTAAAAAAAAGTTTAGGAGCAGGGGTGGCTATCTCATCTCCAAGGGCAGGGCAAACCGCCAACCCATTTTTGGGATTTACGGACCCATTGGACTTTCACCTACGGGCTTTTCGGAATTTACAGATCGCCTATCAAATAGGAGACTGTGGTCAGCGGGATTCGAACCTAGGTGGGGTGCACGAAGAGTCCGAACCTTAACCACTTGTGCCAACTCCCATCGGCAAGAAGTCAACATTTTAAACCTAGTTAGTTATACTATTGAATAATAAAATAAAATAAGATGGGTCAAAACAAGATCAATTTTTGGCTATTTATCAAGTATTCATCTATCTATAAATAATCTACAAACAAAAACTCAATTATGAAAGTTTCCCATACAAATAATTAGTAAAAAATAAAAGGTAATTACTTATGGGAATGACATATTCATGGCAATGCAAGAGCCTATATAAGATGGTGGGGTCAAACAAAACATCATGACCATTATTATCATCTAATTACATAAATTGATTGTTTAAAAAGATTAAGAACCATAGCATTATTAATTAGTACTATTAGTGTATTAATTAATGATTGATAGTATTAATTAATCTCCCAACTAAAAAACAAATGTTGTAAGTGGAAGTCAGTTAGGCGGCTTTACAAAGAGGAAAAAAAGGAGCTGATCATCAGCAAGCATTGGGTGGATGAAATTATATTTAAGTAGTATGATTTAATTTACTTTGATTTAAACTAATCTTAAATCTTAATTTAAACAATAAGATAGGGTTTAAGTTTAGGGGGTATTGGCATTGCAGTAGAACCAGCTGTTAGTATATAAATGGGTGGAGTAGATCTGAGTGAATTTGAGGCGCAGATTGAGAAATTCTCGTACGCTTTGCCCATTAATTTCTTACTATAGTATTATATATTATATATATCAAGCAAGAGAAAGACAGAAATGAAATGATGTGATCCATTTCTTTATTTTATTTAGTACTATGATGATATTCCAAAATCTTATATGGAAAATATAATAGAATTTGTTTGGAGGTAAATGGTTTGGTGGCTGTGCTTGGATTTTATTGAACATCGTTGGGGAAAAAGTTACTACTAATTTTTGCTTTAATCACATACACATTATGAAGTTTTGCTTTGCTTGCTGGTACTTTATGATTTGATGAGGGCGGGTTTGGGCTTTTGGCTTTAATTAATGATGATTGAAAAACCTTGACGTGTAGCTTTCATATGCATGAGGGAAGCTTTTTTTTTTTTTTGCTTTTCCAAAGATAGAATTCGTTAAATTAATTAGGACTCTTATCTGTAACCGTTTCATCATTGTTTGATCGTTTCATTACCGTTTTGGGACCAAACAGAGTTTAAATTGCTGCTCTAATAATCTCATCTGTACAATACATAATCTAATCTGTACAGTGTAATCTCATCTGTACAGTTGTCAAACAGTGTCAATCACACTGCTACCGCAGCGCTCTACTAAACAAAGCCTAGATTATTGGACTGTTGGTAATATTAATTAAAATCAGTTGGAGAGGTTCAAAAAAATGGTTACATACATTACATGAAAATGGAATTAGCATTGGACGAATTGTTTGGCAAATTTGGCTTAGCTGCCAACTCAAGAAAAGGAGGCATGAAGAGAACAGAACCTCCCTCTTTTCAGTCCCGTATGACTTCCGTGATCCTTAAATTGGGACTTTTAAAAACATTTATTTTCTCAATTAATTAATTAATTAATAATAATACTATAAAAATGGTCGCTAATATGGGTTTGGTGCTCTAGCCCTTAAGTCTTGACTCTTTATGACGTTAAGATTCAAAGAAAGCCCTAAAAATATAATAAAATAGAGTCCAGATAAGAGAAACCCACTGAGAATAAGATTGTCTTCCAATTTCATTTCCCTTCTATTAACAAAAACAAATGCAGAAGCATATATGTTTGAAAACTAGATCAGATTAATAAGAGGAACTTGTGATTTATAAAAATACAAGTAGAACAAAATTTAGATGGCAGATGCGATGATAATTCATTGATTCAATGAGGTGAGTCTTTGACGCAAAAATTTCAGTATCACTTACTGAAATGATTCCCTCGAAACTTCTTTTAAAATCCTTGACAAAGCCTTTGACATTTGACACCCCTCCCTCACTAGCTTTTTTCAACAGTAATAAAGTAAGGAAAGGAACGAAAATACATCTCCTTTTGACGATAATGCAGATCTACAACTTGTGGACACATGCTTGATAAATGAAAATACATGCAAATTATGACAACAAAACCAATGAAAAAGGGAGCAAACCCCGACAACAACCCACCGAGCAACAACTGCACAAGCAGAATTCAGCGAGCAACTGCAAAATCTAGCACCAGCAGCACATATAATCCTTCAACTTTATGTCAAAAACCATTCATTGCTCGCAAATGCATGCCATGATAATGCACTTAATGTTTGACCACCAAAATAGAGAAGAAATGAAAGCCCTGCAATCTAGCAATAAGAAGAACAAGTCAGGCACACCCCTAAAAGCAGCTGTGCTACTGAGTATCGAATTTAAAAGAAGAAAAAATTGAAAAGAAAAGAATCAATGAATTCATTATCTTCGGTCATGAAGTTGATGCAAATCGACTGAAAGATCAGAGAGCAAACAGAGAAGAGAATCCAGATATACAAGGAGAAAATCAAGAGCTTTTATTTTGTAAGTGAACCTTACATGGTTCCAAATATGGCGTTAAAAGACAATTAGGCAGATAACATTTAGAGGTTCTTGAAACTATATCCTTACCAAAAATCAGGATCATGATAGCACCCCAAACTCAATTAATCATGTTTAAGCTGTTTCAGTAAATGCTAACAGATAGGACATTGTCCATACATCTAATCCAACTTAATACTAAGGTTCAGCGTTTATTGTTAATCAATTCACAGGCCAGTAAGTGAGTGTAAAAAGAGAAGTATAACCAGAAGTACCCCTACCCCACTATCCACCAAAATGAAGGCTTTCCAGAAGTGAAACTTTGAAGAGATTACTTTGAAAAATTACTACAACTAAACAAGCATTCACTAAGCAAGACAACTGTAAACATAATAAGATAAATATGAAAACAGAAAAGCACTTACTTAAACAATCGTGCAATTATAATTGCTGCAAAGCGCATGTAATGCCTCTTGATTGGCTTGCTCAAGATTTTCAGTAATGATCTGCGGGTATCTGCCAGGGGAACGTGCAGAAAGGGTTGCCAATGAAGCTATTATGAATTGCTTTGGATCTTGGATATCAGCTAGAGGATCATCCTCCCTCTTCCCAGCATTGTAAAGTTTAACAAAAGTAGCTGTATATCCCACGTTTTCTGCAATATCAGGCATTTCTGTTGTTTCTTCCTGAACTCTTTCCTGCTCCGGCCGTGATATAAGAGTAACAATGCTGTCAAGCATTTTACCCCACAATCTAGCAACTGAAGCATCCAAAAGAACTGGAGATTCACAGAGGAGTCTAATTGAAGCAACTGCAGTTAACTTAAGCTCAATTTTTCCAGTGATCAGCTTAAGAGTGGGTATCCAAAACTGCTCCAAAATAACCAAAAATATGTTGGCCTGAACAGCATTCATTGTGTTCACAAGATTTGTAGCCCCATGCTTGACTAGAAAGAGTGACATGAAAATTACAAGAGACTTCTGAAACTTTACAGTACGTCTGTCTTGGAGGCGCCTAAAAAGGACATTCCAAATATTACTCATATAGGGAGATAAGACACCAAATTCAAGATTCTCAATAACAGTATTAAGCACATAGAAGCCTTGTTCATCAGTGCTAGGGGATAAGACCAGCATATTGAATATACCAAGCACCTGGCTCAGTCTCCCCTCTTGATTGAGCTCATGGGGCGCCTTCTGAAGGAAAGCCTGAAGCAGACGCACAAGGGCCGGAACATTTGAAGATCTCTTCCATGAATCAGGGGAGAGGAGAAGCATGAAAATCTGCATGTAATTTGGCGAAATGGGTGGTCTGTTCAGCTCAACAAGCAGAGCAAACAGCTGGAATGCATAAGGCAAGAACTCGGTCACATCATTGCTCAAGATGGTTTGAAGACTTGGAAAGAGGCTAGCTTCAAAAGCTGATACAAGAGAGGCATCCCTCTCACATGCCTTTCTGATAAGAATCGCCACAGACTCAAAAAGATAATGGTTAAAAATTGGACTTTTAGGGTTTTTGCAAACTTCGTTTAGAATAGAAGTTAACCCACCAATGCAAGGTGCAGCAATCTCACTGGAAATCTCCGCAGTTCCAAGAACTCGCATTATACACTTCATCACATACTGGTTCTCCTCAGACTCTGGAAACTTCAATGCAGTAAAAAGGTTGTTCATCAGCACTAGGACATAAGGAGTAATATCTGATGATGTATATCTTGCATTTCCCCCTTCTTCCTTAACAAGCAAGAGTTTTTCTATACAGTTTGCAGCATAAGAATGAACGACATTTGATTCTGCACCCAAAAATCGAACCAAATCTGGGAACAACTGAAACACAACAGGTTTTTGTATATGCCCACGGAACATTGTGAAAAATTTAATAGCACCGGCTTTGAGCATGGGGAATCCATTCACATCTTGGCTTTGCAACTCAGGTACAATAACTGATGCAAAGAAGTTCTGAACATCCACAAGGTCAGTTGAAACAGAAGTACCCCCAGCCTTCTTCGTTGCAAGTGAAACAACTAAATATATGGCACAATCCTTGTCCTTCCAATTGGCAGAGGGATTAGCAGCAAACGAGCTCAACAGATTCTGTATCTGAATAGATACAATATCCATCACCTGCTTCTTGTAATTAGTTGCAATTCCCTTGAGGAGTTCGCAAGCAATCCTTCTCCTTGTATCAAGATCACTCCCCTCCATATCCCTCCTTATAAATTCAACATAATTCATCTCAAATACCTCCTCATCCTCGTCCCTCAACCGCACATTTGGAATCACGATACTCTGACAAATCTGTGGTATCACTCCCTCATTTGCAAACAAAGTATGATGCACACTTGTACTAACCGTGGTTAAAAACTTCATTGCCGTAACAGCCAGTTTGTCACGGCTTGAAGACAGAGAAACAGTGGTAAGCAAACTCCAAACAGCTGATGCAAAATCATTTAAATACCCTTGAAATTCCTCCTCATTCTTTTCCATGTAAAGACTAATATTTTCACATACAGCAGCCCTAAGTTCATCAACCAATGCTAGCCCATCCGCACTACTCTCAACTGAAGGGTAATTCGTGGTTAAATACTTCTTAAATTCACCCATCCACTCTCTCATATGATCCTCAAAAAACTCAGGCAGTTCTTGAAAGTTCAATGAATAGAATATCCTACAACATAACCTCTGAGATTCAAATAGTGGACGGAGCGTCACAGGGGAACCACCACCAGCAGAAGCAGCGGTTGAGTCAATTAAAGAAGCAGTTCTAAGAAAAATCTCTAATAATGGAGCCGCAAAATTATCCAAGCAATACTTTAAATCAAGTAAAAGATCATTTGTCTTATACTGATACCTAAACTTCTTAAAAATTGAATTAGCAGTTCCGAGAATACCATTAATGGAAGCATAATCGGCTGATTGGGCAGCCTTTTGAAGATTGGAGACGAGCTCAGGTAGCAAAGTGGGCCATGATTTCGGAAAGTCGTGCTTTCCAATAACGGCAAGGGCTTCGCTGAGTTGGCTTTGAATGCGAGGAGAAGCAGATAGCATTAGAGAGACGATTAGGGTTTTGATCTGGTCCTTCTCTGGCTCGAGTATAGGAGAAAATGCAGGGTCATCGTTGGGATCATTGGATGGAACCCAACGAGTACGTAGGTGATTCTTGAAATTGACAGCGGCGGCTTGACGGATCTGCTCGTCGACAGAAGGCTCGGCCACTAGACGGAGCACGGCGAGCCCGTAGTTTGGACGACCGGCTGCTTCGGATAAGGAAGATTCAGCGGCGCGCCGGGGTTCCGGCTGGGGAGAGAGCGTGTGGAGAAAGCATTGGGAGAGAAACTGAAGGGTTTCTGGATTCCACTCCATTATCAAAATTCAGAAAACAACTAGGGATCACCAAAGTATAAAAGCAGGGTAAGGAATGACCTTTCTAGAAGCTTCGAGAGAGAAAATTCTAGGGTTCAAAAACGCAAGAAGAGAACTAGTTAACCGGAGTGTGGAGCAGCGAAGAAGGGGAAAGCGAAGGGTGAGGCCGTGAGGGTTAAGTAAAAGAGGGAAATTTTGGGGATTTTAAAGAGGGAAGTTGAATTGGACTATGGACGGTATTTATGGTCTATAATATATACGGAACTTATGTATGAATATGATCATTTCAGGTATACGTTTTTATGGTATGAATATGGGCCGCAAAGCCTTCTTACGCAATAGTTTTCAGTTTTCAGGTTCTTACTTCTTACGAGAAGAGGAGATTTTGGGCCTTTTTTGTTATCATGAAACAGTAGTTAGGCCCAAATTTTGGAGCCTAAACTCATTTATTTTTTTTGCCAAAAAAAAAACTCATTTATTTTATAGAAAAGGCCGGTCCAAATCCAGAATCCTAAAACTGTTTTTTTTTAGGTATAATCCTAAAACTGTTTTTTTAGGTAAATCCTAAAACTGTTTTAATTACCTAAAAATGGAAAAACATTGGTTTCACTTTTTCACTTTCAAAAAATAATATGATACAAGACACAGGGTACTCACTACATAAGTAGTTTTTGACAATTTGTTTAAAATGGGTAATTTTTTTAAAATGATATAAATAAAATTCAAATACTTATGTTTATCCTCTAATAGATAATTTTATTTAAGATGGATAGTTTTTATTTTGTTTTGAATTTTTTTTAAACTGAGTTTGTGTCCGAGTCAACTCGTGATACAAACTCAACACTTAGCTTTATAATTAGTATAGATACTACATATATGAACTTAAACATTTAAAAAAATAGAAAAAATAAAAATACCCCAACAAATAATCTTATGTTTATTGTGCCTTGAACTTGTAGGCAATTGTTCTCCAATTGCAAGGCAAAGACCTTGTTTATAATCTCCAAAAAGCCCAATCTAGAATATACTGAAAATTTTATCCACGACCCATTCCCCACATAGAAATTGCTTATTACTCCCTCTGTCCCCTTTTAGATGTCATTTTTAACTATATTACAAACACCAAGAAAAACAGTTTTTTTACTAACTTCTACACAAATTTAGTAGTTTCTTCCATTTTTAGTCTTTCTATTTCTATGAATTAAGAGTTCCCTTTTATAATTACTTCTCTCTTCTTTCAATATACTAAATGGTGATGGGCTTATTTGATGAGCTTGTATTCAAGATAGTGGAGAAAGTGGTGCATTGATTAGGGATATATAAATAAAACTCACGTTTAATAATTAATAGTCAAAAGTTGACATATAAATAGGGACAAAAAGTCCTTCTAGAAGTGGATATATATTAGGGGACCGAGGGAATAATATTAGTATAATTAAGACGAGATACTAGGTACTCACTACGTGAGTAGTTTTTTGCAGTTTTATTTAAGATGATTAGTTTTTATTTGGTTTTAAATTGTTTTTAAATTGAGATATAAATAGGTAAGGAGCTTTTATCTTTGACGGTTGCAGCAAAGTCCAAACTGAGGAGCTTTGTGGATGAAACTATATATGATGGCCTTTGCCTTAGCCAAATTTAACCAATCGGGTATTTGTATGAGAGATATAAACAAAAGAAGTAGATACCTTTTTTCTCCAAGACTGACAAAAACTTGTTTAAGGCCGACCTTCACTTTCTTACGAAAAATGTAATTATAAACAAAAATTCTCCGATTCCCCCCGCAAAGGGAGGGGGTCCCCAAAGGATATCTCTAAAGTAGAAAAAGGAAGAGATACGATACTAGTACTGTCCAATGTCTTTACTAGTAATTGTATTTTTCCTGGATTGAGAATTTGAGATTGAGATACTACCTCGTGGTTTAGTATGGCATTACTAGGTTTTGAAGGATAGATATGGGCACAAAGGAAAGAACTTTAAAATCTTGAAACCTCCCCATGGCAAGCTGGATGTTTAATTTGCCTAACTATGAACTATAAGTTTTATATTTCTAACAATCCTTACAATTATCTTCGATGTTGTGGTAAATGTTTTATTTTCATTATATATGCAGGTATCATATAACAACATCAAATTCCGACTAATTTATAGTTGAGTCAGAAGATTTGAAAATTCGACAATTAAAAGCTACACCATGAATTTTGACTCAATAAGTATCGGTTATATGTTCATCAGAGTCTTCTAAAAAACCTCAGATTTTTTATACTTATTCTACTTGAAGGATGAAGGTCTTTTGAAGAAATTGAGATGGTTAAGGAAGAGGCACAGAAAGGGTACTCAAGCAAAAGATAGAAATTGATAACAAAGAAACAATTGAAGATGGAGGGCAAGTGTCTGGTTTTGGAAAGAAGGTGGCCCGAAAGTGGGGTTTAGATGCCATTGCCAAGCATCCTTTGAACAGACAATACATTAATTCAAACAAGAAAAGCTAAAATTCACAATGCTCCAACGTGTGATGGGCACATTTGAATTCCCTTCCACAGAGATTTGGGAAAACAAATAAAGTCACGTGTCTAATTAAGTGCGCATCTGGTTTTATATGTGGAGGTGGAGCCAAAAACACCCCCAAGAAAATTGAGACTGATTATTGATTCTGGAACCCAACAATCCCATTACTAAAACCTACCTTCCACCAGTCGTTTTATGTCTTTGGGTCACATGCATGCTTTCGTTTTTAGACCCCAAACATCATCTCCTTATTTACATGCACTTGTATCTTATCCTTTTCCCAAATCAGTACTCATTTCTTTATCATTAATTCTATCCCTCGCTTAAAAATTTACTTATATATATTATTATATGATTATTAGGACAAACCCTAGAGATTATATAATTATTAAATTTATTTATAAAATTTACTCTTGTTTTTTTTATACCCTCTTGTTTTCAATTTGTAGCCTGTAAATAAATTCAAGGAATGTAATTAAAAGACATAGGAATATAAATGATAAAATGTAACAACAACATTAAATTAGGAAAACCCACATGAGAAACTACCAAATGAAAATGGAGAAGGAAAAGGAAAAATTACAGATATTCCTACACGGGGACACCTTATAAGAAAAAATAAATACTGCAACTTAATTAGATAAAAAAACATGTTCATATATATAAAGAATGGCAATCTGACATGTGGGGATTGAAGAGTTAGTTATGACTTATGATAGGTTTCTAGAGGGGAAAAAAAAACAAAAAACATTTGTCGCGGCCTTAGATTTCGAGACCAACAAGATATTGGGAGCTGTCAAATAGTATTAGTTTCAGATTTTCTGTCACCCCACCGTTGCTTCACTGCAAAAATCCGTCGACCCATGCATATTTTCAGTACAGATATATATCCAGCATTTAGAAGGTTAATTAATAATTCGTGTTTTGGTTTTTTCCCTTTTACTGGGGCAGAATATCTCACGAAGTAGACCCCAAACAATTTCCCATATCCCTTTAAAAACGAGTACAACATTAATTAATGCAAATACTATATATAAACTATAGATATATATATTGTGAATATTGCTTTGGCAATCTAAATCTCCCAATTAAACTGAGCCTTCACTAATTTGGTATTATATTTAATTAGGTCAATTTCTTAAGGGTTTAAATTAGAGTACTGGAACATTTCTTGTACGGAAAGAAAGAATCAAGAAGAAGAAAGATTGGCACCAACCGAGTTATTAGATGATATTGTTTGATAAATTTGTGGAAGAGTTTTGTATTATTCCGGCTAGACAGTGGACTGTGCAGGCCAAATGCCAAACCCCAAATTGGAACTATACAGAAAAACTTGGAACGCTATATGAAAGCGAAGGCTGCAATAATTTGAACAAAAATTTCCCCTAAGCCCAACAGTCGCAAAGAGACAGCGGCGCAAGATAGGGTGCCCCCCTCCCCCTCCCCCTCCCTCCCAAAGTGGTCCAATATCGAATATTCGCTCAGCCCAGCCAGAGTTTCAAAAAGAGTATAGTTTCACTTTTGTTACAGTTGCACCCACTTTTTTGACAGTTTGATCATTATAACGCACTAATTCAATCTTATGATTAATGGGTTGAATCCTGAAAAAAGTTTCAATATATATAAGTACGTACTTTTCCTAATTTAATGTAATCACCAGAGCTCTTGCGGCCTTTTCTTTTAATCCTTACAACTAATACCCTGCACTATAATTTCCTGTTTAATTTACTGTTCTTTCCAAACTACTATAGTTTTGTCTTTCTGGCAAACATGTTCTTTGTTTTCTGTACGAGAATTTTGTAGTTGGGATCTTTATTATTGCAGTGTCCTTATTCTTTATTAGTCGCATTGGCTGGCCTTTGTTCATTTCCATGACCTGTTAATTACTATTGGAAAGCTCAAGTTTTCTACTTTTTTGAATTAATGCACCAAAAACCAAGAGTGTGTATAAATTTGAATCTCTTAGGTTCTTCCAAAATTCAATAATAGTAGTATATATACTTGAACACGCTATTACAAATTTATAAGCAATAGAAAGAGAATTAATTAACCAACACGTACGGGGTTAGGTTGAGTAGTAAGGTGCTCGTTCAAGTTTAAGCAGATCTAAGGTTCGAGATCTTACCTACACAATCATTCCGTTGTCGAATCCGAATCAGTCAGAGCAAAATTCTGGATACGATTAAAAAAAAGTTTTAATTAAAACTATTAAAGCAACCTACTAGTATTAAATTAAATACTATTAATTTAGACTTCCATGGTAACCTATGATGCTAAATATAAACATAGAATAATTATAGCTAACCATATTATGAGAATGTCCAGGGCACCTGAAATTGCTTCAATTTGATAAAGAAAACTGATTGATCTGAACAATTTTGACAAATGTTTCAATCATGTATCTAATCACAAAAGAAAATTACAAAACGGAATTAATAGTTAGTAGCTAGCTAGTAGTATCTATGCCTAGGTTTTGCAACAAATCAAATTATACGTAATTAGACTAATTAATTGCAGTTTATCATTTAAAAACAAAAATGGTCTCTGGACTCTGCTGGTAGTGATAGCTGAGGGGGCCGTATAATTGTATATACCATCAATTTTCAGATCCATCAAACAAAATTGTGGCACTAAATTGAACAACGTTTCCATTTTTCATCACGTTGCCCAATTTCCATATTCTGTGTCTAAATCTGTCATCATTACATGATTGTGATCGATGTGTTTATAAAGATAATAAAAGAATCTTTAATTATCCTGAATTTTTTTAATTAGACGATTGGATATTCAAGTAAAATATCACTTCCTATTGCCTTTGGCAGTTTCATAAATAAACTATAAAAACATGCAAGAAAATAGAAATTTGTGTTATTGTTTTTCATTTATTTATTTATATGGTATGAAAAAGTTTGAATATTCAAACTTAAAATTTGTTACATTTTTTTCGAAAAAAAAGAAAATCCAAATATCGATCTTTTATGTTAAAAGTAAAGCGATACATTTGTTTTGGTATTATAATTCTACGTCAAGCAAGTATCTAAATAGTTTCAAAACAAATTTGTCATATTCTATACCGTATACATATAATATACTTCATGAATAGCATTTGTTCAGGTGGCAGTGCTTGAATTAAGTTTTTTTTTAGGGGCACTGAGCTTGAATTAAGGTACTTTTAAATCTTAGGTTTTTTTTTTATATTAATTTGTTGTTACATAAGGATGACACCAAGTTTCGTTATGTTATAAGATTGCCATCCACAAGACGTCAAATATATATAATACCCATAAAGTTGGCAATTAATGTATTAGTTTTGAGTACCAATAATTAGGTTTTGATTTGAGTTTTATGATGATGAATATCTGGTGAAAAGAAAGAGAGAAAAAAACTGCGCCCAAGTCAACTTACCTATTTCTACAAGTAAATGATTCCACTCATAATTGAGCAGGTCCCTTTTCTTCTCAAAAATTTCGAAGTACAGTGTCAAATTAACCACGGACATTTCTTTTTTCCATGCTTGAGTAAATCTTAAATTACCCTAATACGAATAAAAATCCTATCCTATTTGAATTGATGCCCGAACCACCTAATGAAGTGAGGAGTATTCTTGATGCTGACGCTAGGGCGGTTTTCTATCCTCGTGGCTATTGTTATAAGTAGTTGTTAATTCTTGCTTGTTTTCAAAAAAAAAAATCTTTAATTTTACTACCCTAAAAAAATCTTTAATTTTTCATATTCTTGAAGATGTATATATGTGACGTAATTATAACGTCTGCATAATAAGCAAAAATAATGATATAAAAATAATTCTTTTAGTGATTTTTCACACCCCAATATTAAAAAAAAAAAGAAAGAGAGAGAGAGAGATGAAACAAATTTGAACCAATTCTGTCTCTTTAAATCTAAAATAATAGACCGTATAAAAATGAAATATAGTACTACTTACTTCGAAATTACTACTTAGTAATCTTAACATGAAAAAACAAAAAATTTACTAAAAAATTGTGATTTTGTGACTAATCATTTGGTTATAGAGTGACTCAAATCAAAACACACTGAATGGAAAATAAAGACACTTTTATTGACATGCAGCCGTTGGTCTTATTTAGATACAGAATGTTCCCCCAATATTCCATATATGTACCAGGCACCCAATAGATTCACTTAAATCCCTTTCATATTTAAAAAGTTCTGCAAAATAAGGGGAAGAAAGGTATAATATCTCAAAAAAAGAAAGAAAATCTTATCTTCACTCCCTCAATTTTAACATAATTCAACCCAAAAATTGCAGAAATCGAACTCGATTTCAACCCTACAAAATGAAACGAAATTAAGGAGTGAATTAATTGGGAACTTGGTGCATCTTACCTTTGCCAAATTACGTGTGCCTGCTGCCATACCACAAAACTTAAAAGCATGTAAAAAAATGCTAAAAATATTAGTACTACATAGTAATTATGAGCAAGAGGTTGGTGAAACATTTATGGAAAGTTTTTTTTTTTTTTTTTACAACACCAAACCAATGTGCCTCCCTACACATCAGAGACATGTCAAGAATTGTTGTTGCTGAGCTTCTCCTTCCAGCCACGGCCCGTCGCCGGAAAATGTCCACCCGCAAGAATTCCATTGGCAGCCGCTATTCATCAGTTCCGGCAGCTCAATTTCGCCCCAAAAGTCGTCACCATCGTGTCCATTAATATCCCCTTCTTCTTCCGATGATGCTTGACTCTTTTTGGACGAAATGACTGAATGTGCCGCCTTGGCTGCCGCCGCTTGAATATCTCTAGCGGCAGACGTCGACGGTCTAGGCAAATCCTCCACTTCGTCGGGGAAATTTAGCTGCGCTTTACGTCCACGTAAGCAAAACGCCGCTACGTCATAGGCTTTAGCGGCCATTTCTGGGACGGGGAATGAGCCTAGCCAAATGCGTGACTTCTTGCGTGGCTCTCTAATTTCCGACACCCATTTCCCCCACCGCCTTTTCCGGACACCCCTATAGACAGGATGCCGAGTGCCTCCTCGTTTCGGGTGAACATCAACGGTGGCGGTGGTGGTGGTGGTGGATTCAGGGGAGGTGGAGGAGTTTAAGTCATCCTCAGTGTATGGTGGTTGCTCCATTTACATTAGAACCGTTGGCTACAAGTTTTGTCCTAGGCATTTATATTTGCAATTAGACGTTACAACGGTAGGTGAAATTACAGGAATACCCATACTAAAAAAGTGAGAGATGTCAATTATCAAACATTAAAGCATGCTATTGGGGGAACATATTGCTTACGCGCCACTTGTTGTTTGTGTATGGACTAAGATAGGGATTTCCCTACTTTTTTAATTGACCTAAAAATTCAATCACTAATTATCAATCATTAAAATGGAATTTGCACTTGCAATCACAAAATTTCAACCAATGATATTAACCATGTGAAATAAATATTTAAAATTAACACTTTATTTAAACTAATAAGACGATAATGACCAAGTTACCCTCTTATTTAAACACTATATTAATATATAGTATTATATATGAAAAAGGAGTTGTCTCTAGAGAGAGGGGATCCAAAAGAAGCTTTGGGTTGTGTAGGGTTGAGGGAGGTTCACACTTCACATGGTGGAAGACGGTAACACGAGAATTATGTGACTCCCTTTTCGTTTTCTCCTGGCCCTAAGTCCTTTTTTAATTTTTTATGATGTGATCTTTTTTTGCATGATTTTTGATGAGTGTTGATCTTTTTAACTATACGTTTCTCTTATTTTAACTAGAAAAAGTCTTATCACTTATGCGTTAGTAAATTAGAAGAGTGAAGATGCTGATTTTGGTCGGGAAAAGATGCATGCCCATGCTTCCAAGTCATATCTAGCTTGTTGCAAAGCTAAGCTTTTGAGGAGGACCACGACTTGTATTTTCTCCTCTTATAAACTTCCTTATCAACATGATATTATGATAATTATATATATTGAGTTAAAATCATGATCGACAAGATCAATGGGATATGGTATGGGGCTCGTTATTTGTCTTGAATCTTGGTTGCGAAATCTACAACGAATGACCATTAACCACATATAGGGTTCGAGGAAATTGGGGGAAAAAAAAATAGCAAGAGCTTGAGGGGAGGGGGGATTTCTTAGTTTTTTCTTTTTGTAAAGTGATTCCACGATATATCGTTTTTGTTTTCTCTTAAAAAGGTAAGTTCGCCATTGCGTTTAGGCCACATGCACCAACAAAATCTTATCTACTTGACTATACTTTCCATCTACTAATAAACAAAAAACAACGAAACATGACAAATTGACAATGACGATGATGGATTTTACGCATCTTAATTATCTTCTAATTTATATATATAATTTGACAATATTACATGTTTAATTATTGTGTTAAGCTTTTGTGGAAAGTAAGAATGGTTTACAACTTTTCCGCTTAGATTAAAATTTCCCATAAATCAAATTGGTTGTGACGATTTTATACGCTATCCCAATTCACCAAACATGCTATCTATTTTGCTAGGAAATATATAGGACCTTGCATCAAAAAAGGGGGGACTAGAGGGAGCGGTAGATAGAAAGAAAGGAGAAAGAACAAGGCTGGAATTAGCTGTTTTCATCAACGTGTGGTTTTCGACATCTTTGATTTTGGGGACCGTTTTCCTTTTCTATTTCCTTGTTTTGTCGTCTTCTTAAATAAGAAATTAAGTACTTTGCATGATAATATTAACGAAAAAATCTTTTTCATTGCTTGGTAAATGGTAGTTATTATATATATATAGTTTGAAAGATTTTTTATGCATCTTGGGGAACACCCAAAGCTATGGCAAGAGAGAAGTCCCGTGAATCCAACAACAAATGCCAAATTATGCTATAGAAATTAATAGGCTAATTGCTCAAATAAAGATTTAACGTTTGCCAAAATGCTCAAATATGGGTCTAATCTTTTAATTTGACCAAATAAGGGCCTAATGTTTGTCAAAATGCTCAAATAAGAGTCTGATCTTTTGATTTGGCCAAATAAGGGCCGGCAAATAAGGGTCTATCATCGAAAATTCTCACGCGTCATCCAAACTGATACCAGGCCCTTATTTGAACATTTTCGATAACATTAGGCCCTTATTTCGCCAAATTAAGAGATCAGATCCTTATTTGAGCAGTTTTGATAACGTTAGGCCCTTATTTGGCCAAATTAAAAGATCAGACCTTTATTTAAACATCTTGACAAACGTTAGACCCTTATTTGAGCAATTAGCCAAATTAATACTATTAGTTAATAATAATAATTAACTTGAAAATTTGAAAATTCAACAATCGAACTAGGGATGATGGGGGACCCACATTTACAAAACAATTATTTATTGCGGTAATTGTAAAATTATTATAAGCTATGGCCTATGAGACAAAAATGTATGCTTTCTCGCAATATATATTTATACTTCGATTCGTCATTTTATCATAGTTTTTTTTTTAATTTTATTTTTATTCTTAGTTTTTAAATTGATAAATTAAGTTGGATATTTTTAGCACTTTTAAAATTAGAAGTATTTAGTCACATGCCAATTATGGTCTATTTTAGTACCGAGACATAGCATAATTAACCAATCGGATTAATTGATGACGTGCATAACAAAACACACAAATCGCACATGATTTGTCGTTGTTAATTTCTTATTTGTACAAACACAATTGAATGCAAAATCCAGCTTATGGGTCCATAAATCCACTTGATTGAAAGGTTTACGTTCATAATTTACATTGATAAATTATATGTATGAATGAACATGCAAAGATATGTCTAGCAACTATTAATTCAAGATCAACCATTCAAATGGGAAATATATATATAGCCAAGTTAATTAAAACAAAAATAAATGTAGCGGTCAATTCTATTGTAAGATGAAACATGTGTGCCTCATCAATATCATATTTTTCCTTTTCTCTCCTACTTTGTACATGTTCCCCTTTAACAAATTTCTAAAATTTTCGCTTTATTTTAGGTAGAGCTATACCAAACAGATAAAGAGGTATTTATCCAATGGGCTCTCCCTAGCAACTAGCTATAGTACCATCTTTACATAATTATTATTTAGCTTCATACATGGAAAACGTGAGTGTACTAATTAGATGCATGTTGCTACATATTGGGCATTGCTCAATGTCATAGTTATACTATGGTACTATACCTAGAGTACTTGTACTCTAACTCTTCATCTTACACCACAATATTATAATTGAAGCACTTACAGGAGTGTTGCTAATTAAATAATTAATCTAAAACGGAAAGAATCGAAAATAAATATCCCAGGTGATCGATTCACCATATCAGAAAAAATTCAAAATTTATGATATGACATTCTACTATTGAAGGGCGTAAGAGTATGACTTTGTAGGCCGTCCTGATATAAACATGTAGTTTAATAAAAATGAAATATATATCCTAGTAATTTATTTACTACCCTGGATGCATATACATCTCTTCAACGGCCCATACCATTTGCAAGGGAAAACATCAAATCGGAAATTTAAGAGAAAGGTAACAAAAAACGTGGCGGTTGTTTTATATATATAGAGAGAGCGCAAAGGCTTGAAATGGACAAATAACAATATGTTTATTGTCCTGGCCCAAAAAAAAAAAAATATATGTTTATTGTCCTTATTTCGCTTTGCTGTCAGCACAAGATTTCAGTACTTTTGAAATAATGAAATTAAATTATTACTAGCTACTACACTTCATTCTTTTGTTTGGATCTTTGTTTACTGAAATCGTACAACGCCGAGTTAAGCAAAAGCTTTCAGTACTGCTGATTGATATACTATATTAGCCACATGAATCTTACTCGTTTCTTCTGCATTATTGGATATATGCAAAATTAATGTCAGCCCCAAATCCCAATCAGTACATAAAAAATCTCACTACCCAGATATATATATTCACGTTTTGTATCCTACATAATATATCACTAGCAAGTAGCAACTTCAATTTCCACAGTTTGGCTAAAGTTATAGCTTTGCCAGAGCTATGTATTGTGTGCAGTTGCTGTTGATTTTGCTTCCCAACAAACAGGCAAGGAAATCGTGTGTCTCAGCGGTGACAACCCTAACACTTCATCACTTATATATATGGCCTTATCTAAATTTTTCTAAAGTTTTTGGGGTTGTGGATTAATTTCCAAAATTAAATGTTTTTGTTAATTGCCTACTTAATTCTCATCTGATACTTTCTAAAACTAATGAACTGATATATGATATATATGCACTGATAATTAGTATAGTAAAATATCTTTCGAAGATTTTGGCTTTATTTTGATTTTTGAATCATGCAAGAAAATTTAATTAAGATGGTTTTGATAGATTGTGATGGAATTTGGCTTATAGTCATTGCTTTGCAGTGATCAGGTGGTAGTCAAACTCTGAGAGACTGATTTCCTGTAAATCTGACGGCCGATAAAAGCTAATTGTATGCATCTATGTTTCCGTGAGCTTAGGTTTGCAATCCGATCTGTCACGTTGTTGTCGGTCTCGGAGGGACACGTGCATGACAAGGATCTTCCACGTCACTTGCCATCTTCCAAGCTCTTCCAATCACGTGTCTGCTAAATCCATTCTCACCAGTCACTCACCCCTTTGTTAGGGAAACCTTTGGCTTGGCTCAAATGAGTGGACTGGACTGGACGATCGTAAGCGTTGCCACATGGCGTCATTCTATTTGCCAATAGGCGGCGAAGGAAAAACACACTGAACCATGGAATGGAAACCCGTCATGATCCAATGATCCAAATCCTTCCATCAAAGCTAAATTTGAGTGGTTAAACGAAAGCACCCCACGTCTTAAATAACAACCAATCCCCAAGTTTTAGCTAAACTCAGAAAGAGTGAGGTTGTTGTCAAATATTAAAACTAGTAGTTCTACGATATTTTGCATAAGTTGTTATCATACCAATTACTAAACCATACTTTTTAATAAAGTGATGGCAATGGCATTGGGCATTGGCAATAATTTGGCTTCACTCATTCTGATATAGGGAAACATATGATTAATAATGGATGGGAGTTGTGTTCATTATTCCAAATTGAAGTATTCGGGTTTCCGACTTTTCCCCATGATTTATGATAAACATTTGCAATTATACTCGTAACTGAAAGAATTTTTAAGCTGAAGTTTGGGTTTGAAGTGATTTGGATTAAGCATGGGCCACCCAAGAGATCCCAAACATCTACAAGATTGGGCTTGAAAACTAAGGATGGGAAACCTATGGGCCTGACTCGTTGCCGCAACTGTTTATCTGAGCCTAGCCTTTTCAAAATATTGCATTGGAGAATCCAACCCTATATAACAATTCACGACCCAATAGCAGAATGGGCTTTACTACAAAAAAACCCATTTTTTGTGTTTCTTCTTCTTTCTTTTTTTTGTGAAATTTGGTGTTTACTTTTTTTTTTAATAATCTGATACATTGACGGTGTAAATTTTGGACACTACAAGCGGGTTGTGGGGTTGACACATGTCTATTTTTTTAATTAATTAAGTTGTAAATATTTCAATCCAGTCCCTAAATGACACATGTCACCCTTCAGGATCCGCATGTATAGTATGCTAAACTTCACTGACGGTTTTCCTTCTTTTTTACCTAATAATACTGGTATTTTATTTTCAATTAATCCCAAAATGATAAATTAAGGCAAAGTAGTTTTTGGCATCAGTGAAGAAACTAGTTTAAGTTGTTGATGACACGAAGACAGGAATAAGCGTTAGTTTCGACTTCTTCCCTTTGCAGTTCGACAAGTAAACTAAGATTTTCGTTCGAGTGAAATCCTAAGTCATACTTTGACAGCTATCTTAGGTCCATAACTATCGATTTTTAAATACAATGAACATTCAAATTTCTTTAGGTTTATGTCTTATTATAATGCCAAATTGATAATGATTCTTTGGATTATTCAGGGGATTGGAACTTCTTTACAAGCATTGGCAGTTGAGACTCAATCCTTCGGCCTAACTTCAACCTTTTTCAGCATTGCGCTATCAACGAAGTTATCGAAAATTTTGGATTTTGATTTGGGGAATCATATGGAAAAGCAAAAAATAGTTATATGATTACTTTTTTTGTAAAGTTATGTCACATACTGAGCGATTATTACAAGTTCTTGAACCTTAAAGCTGGATTTGATAGCAACTAATTCAAAGATTTAATGAGCAAGACTCGAGAGAGATTAAAAAACTGGATGGGATTAAGGTTAATTAAATATTGTTTAGAAAAGAAGTTTTAGGAGCTTGCTAGGAAAAGGAAATTTTCTTTGAATCATATCGGATGAATGAGATGTAAATTGTTAAAGAATTAAAATTACCTCACAAATGCTTGAAAAACATTGCAAAACATCCAAATAAGGCGGAAATGTCATCATAAATGCATTTGTCCTTTTTTATGTTACCAATTAAACAATTATTCATCTATGAATATTCTTTGTTTGGCCATAAAAAAAAATTCTATGAATACTCTATGTGCTGTTGGCTTAAAAAAGTTGCATATGAGGGAACTTTAAATGGTTACCGTATTATAAAGGTAAATGAATATCGAAAAATCTTGGCAAATTTTGGTTAATATTGTTCGCAAGGCTCTTCAGTTTTGTTGGATCTGTCACTACTCACCAGAGTTTCTCCCACTGCTTGAACAAAACGTCAATAGTGTTGCTGTTCATAGAACTTAGTTGACTTTATCGACATTTTATGTACCCAAAAGAATAATATCGAAAAATCTAATTGTCTTTTTACTAATAAATGCAATACTAATACTAATACTAATACTAATGTACTATAGTATTTGGTGTGGAGTTGCTACTATACTGATTTTATTTCAAAAGATTAGGTTTGATTTCTCAAATTATAAAAAGTTAAGCCCGCAAAATAATTTGACATTTTAAGGCATATACTTTGTATTCATTCACCTATTGATAAAAATATTTGGAGTATAGCCTAGCTTACTTATAGTATTAGAACTTAGAAGGGAATTAAAGGTATTTTTTATATAGTTAGGAATGTAACCTAATTGTTTGTATTAAGGGAAGCATTATTCTTGAAATATCAATAAATTTTAGTATTAGGGTTAGTGTTAAGGAATCTAATCTAGTCTATAAATAAGAAATACGAAAAGTAAAAATGATTTCGGTGCGAGTTCGCTTTCGGGGGGAGCATATTTTTCAAAACAAAAACGTCAGTCACAATTCCAAATTAAACACGTTCCGCACGTGCAAGCAGCGGTTAAAGAGGGCAATGGGACCCACCGGAAGTTACCGATTGCACGTTCCACTCGTGCTGACCTTTTCTTTTCTCTAGTAGTTAGTAGTAAGTATAAACTATAAACTATAAACTATAAAGAGCTAAGGCTTAGCCTGCACCGCTCCGTCCGTCGTGGTCCCCTTCGCAGACCGCTGGTTCTGCCTCCGCGCAATTATTATTATGGTTTTTATTTGTCGCACAATATTCTCCTCACCTCTCAAATAGGAATAGCAAGCATGCCCAAATTGGCAAATCCTGCCGTGCCTTAAAGCTTCAAAATCATAATTATTTCTTCTTTGACACTAGTGGCCGATCCATAAATATTTTTTAAGATGAGCACAGTATATCCTATATTAAGCACTTGAAAATCTGGTACATCGTCTTGACAATTGCACCTAGCTTAGATTCTTCCAACCAAATTCATACAATTTATTTATAATTAAAAAGTACTAAAATGAAAACCCGAAACAATAAAAACATGGGCTATGAGTTTAGAGTTTAGACTTAGAACTTGAAAGATTAAAAATTGTCTTCCATTTAAGAATATAATATGGATTAATAGAACGCTATAATTAGGATTAGAAATTAGAAATAGAATTAAGGCAAATATATATATGGCTTTATGTAAAGTGGGTCCAAAGTCGGTGTCATGACATGTGAGTGACACTGTTGACAGCCGATGGGTGCATGCAGCTATAAAAGAATAACCCCTATTTTGACATTTTCTTCCTTTTTCCACTTTTTTTTTCCTCCCTCAACCTTATCGGCAAAAGACATCTAACATTTTCTCTTGTGCTACAGATGTCAAATTCAAGTACAGCAACTCTCTGCCATTTGTACGTCGCCCTCTTCTGTGCTCAAAGACGAGAATGCCCTTTACAATAACAATAATTATCACGGTAAAGAAGATTAGTATATTAGATTTTTTAATGTTCAAAACACTTGATTAATACAGCGAATAACCAATGGTAAAATTGTAAATGAAACACCGGTTGCATGCTGTACTTGCAAGGTCTTAAATATTCTAATTTTATTTCTTCTTTTTTTTTTGTCTATTTTTTGTTAGTTTGGAAGCGCACACCGGCGCTGCCGAAGCAAGGCAGGGGGCGGGTGAAAATAGTAAAACAATAGTGGAACAAACAAGTTATGGAAGAAGGAGATTTTGACACGTGAGTAGGAGTAGAGCCGAAACTGTCGTGGGATTATCAAATACAGACACACGCCAAACACGTTATAACTAATATATTAAATAAATATAAATGGAAATTGAGGGCAAACGAGAAGGGAAAAAAAAAAGCTGATATAATTAAATGCACATCACGTTCTTCTCACTCTAAAACCCCACCTCGGTTCACGTTACTCTCTCACGTGCTCTTCACGAGCTTTACGTCTTTTTCTCTTTTCTTTTACCACACCTGATCCTCTCCCCTTTTATTTTTGTGCTTTTTTATTTTTTTCCTTCCCCTTCTCGTAATTAGACCAATCGTAATAAAAATTATTACTACCATTCTTGTTAGTATTTTACTACTTATATTTCAAACAAAATTATTATTAGTATATATTAGTATGCAATTTTCATTAATCTTTTTTTTTCGATATAAAATTGATGAAACAACATGCAGTGATGACGCGTGTAATAGGGGACCAGAAAAGATCGCACGTGGCACGCGTGTACTCTGTTAAACGTGTGTCTTTTTTTTTCTCAGTTCAAAAAACGCGTGATGCTGCGGCTTACGTGTAAATTTAATTTATTTATTTATCTAACTTATATTTAAGTTTCCATTTCTTAAAGAAGTTGTTCTAAGCCAAAAAAAAAATTCTTAAAGAAGTTGTAATAATAGAAGGATAATTATTTGATATATCGGCGGTGTAAATTTTGGACTCCACAAGCGGGTTGTGGAGTTGACACATGTGCATATTTTGAATTAATTAAGTTTTAAATATTTCAATCTAGTCCCTAGAGGACACATGTCATCCTTCAGGATCCACTTGTATAGTCTGTTAAACTCCACCGCCGGTGTATTGTATAATTTGCCATAACAGAATTACTACATAATAATAAAACGTCCCCTCTCCCCGACTCACCTTATCTTTAGGCACGTGGACAACAGTTAACGCTGTTGTTTTCTTGTTCTTTCTCACGTTGTTGTTTTTCTTTTTGGCCTCAATTGACGTCGTTTGTTTAGGGACTATCGGATGATGGTATTTTCACGCTCCACCGAGTGTTTGGTTTATATTTCCAACTTTTTTATAGATAAATTCATTATTTATTTTTTGGCGTAACTTACATTTCTCCCTCTTTTTTTTACTCAAATACTATATATTATAATATAAGCCATGTACTTTTCTCTTTTTTATTATTAAAAAATAAAAGTTAATTATTAGAAAATTTGAATTCAACTCCATATAGTAATAGAGAACAATATTATCGGTATTAAAAGTTAAAATACTAATCATCCCTGCATATTCACATTAGGTTCTTTTTATCTCAATAGTGGCAAAAGAGAAATTTTCTTTCACTAACGAAAACATGTGGAAGAATTTTTAATTTTGGAATGAAAGAAAATCTTAAATAAATAAAGGGAGTTATTAATTCAATCTTATCCCATTATCTTATTTTGGGTGAATGAAATATCCCATTATCTTATTTTGGGTGAATGAAAATATTAATAGTACACAGTTGATGTAAAAGTAGTTTATCGAACCAGTTAACTTTCGCTAAGATATCAATAGAAGAATAACCAAATACTTTTTTTGAAAACAAGAATAACCAAGTACTGAATATCCAACCGTTTGGATATATAACTTTGACAATAAATAATAATAAGATATAAATAGATATTGAATCAAATAGTGCGAAGAATGTAGTTAATATTACGACTTGACATTTTTTTTGCACCAATAAGATTTGACTGAAGCCTGAGGTATAAATTATAATCTATCACGTGAAAATGGAGAAGCTATGACTTAAAATTTTATATGATATATTCACTTGTTAGTTGTGCAAGCTTTGATGAAAGCCGTATTTATGAGGCAAGGTAAGAGTCAAACACACACCAATAAGTTTTTCTTATAATTACTGTATTATCATCATTATTATTTTAATTAAGATCATCATATAGTTAAAACTTCAAAGTTCAAACACATGCACCCATATTTTTTATATTATTAAAAACGTACTAATTAATCTTAATCAAACACTAATTTGATAGGGTGAGAAGTGAAATAAAAATCTATCCAACAAGATTTGAACGACAATTGAACTATCAAATCCTTCCTATAGCTAGCTATATCTACCAATATTCTGCAAATTTGCAAAATCTGGGGCCTCCCATGGCTCTCTGATTGTGCTGTGTGGGGTATTGGGGAACTTTCAACCTAATAAATGGTTAAAAAGAGGAAAAAGAAAAGACTTGACATTTCACATTTCACACGAAGACAATGTAGTTGGAAACAATATTGGATTGCAGCTGCAGGCATGCATATTTGCATGATAAGATCTATGAGCTGGTTAATCTGTATTTTTCCCCTTCTTTTATTTCTTGTGATCAATCTGGACTGTCAGAGCATGAAGAAGCTGCATATTTGTCTGCTTTTACTTTCACAGCGTTAAACAATTAATTTTATTTTAGTTTCTGAATTCAAATTTTAAAATATTATTACTACAAACTACAAAGACTATATAGTATAGTATTCTTTTCCCTGTAATGTTGTTTTTTATTGTTTGTTTCATTTTTGTAATTTCTGAACATCAAATCAAAGCCAGTTGGTGATATAATAAAACAGTGCAGCATGATGTGAAATCTAGAAGATTAATTAACAATATAATCTTTCTTTAATTATCTCTCTAATGATAATTATCTTATCTGAACTTTTCCTACTCAAATGGGTTTTTTTATCAGATTCAGGCGCTAAAGCCATTCACACCCTGCCACTGCCAGACTCTTCTTCTTCTTTCCTTTTTTTTTTTTTTTTTTGGGTTTGCTGCTGCTAGCTATGTGCTACAGCATTTAGCTGCCATTTGATATTCAATCTGCCGATTTCTGTGGGAAAAAAAAGTAAAGAAAAGAAAATATAATTGAGTTTGATTGTTTTTGTTTTTGTGAGGCTGTAACATTTCTATGTAAATAGATCAATATATATGTCTCCAAATGAACTTACAGTCTGGACCGTCAATCTATATATAGAATGATCTCTTACAGAAATGGACCCACAGTTATCTCCTTAAACAAAGATAAACTTCATTAAATTACAAAAATTTTTCAGTATAAAATAACCTTATCTTAGACATTAAACAAATGAGCCCACGGTCTGATTAATATTTTTTTCTTATTTTTTTAGTTTGTTTTTTTGGGTATTTTCTTGGCTTCATATCACTTTCAACTTTTGTTTACCTTATATTCTACTCAATAGAAGGGCCATACGGGATGTTGGATTATGGCCCTAATTACCAAATTAATCTACAAACCTCAAACTTATCAAAATTTGTTGGTCTCCTAGTACTCCTTTTTGTTAATCTTTCAACGTCATGATCTGCCCTGAAGGCTGAAAGACAGAACATAAAAGTGAAAAAAAAAATCCTATAATTATGTAGTTTTAATTTCAAAAAATCCAGCTAAATTTATCATTAATCAATCTAAGGTAACATTAATTAAGAAACAAACAAAGGCTTAAACGTTACGGCCCCACAATAGTCAACTTTGCTTTATTTTCTTTGGGAGACTGTCTATATACGATCGTACCCTAATTGTACCTTGCATTTACATAACAGAGCAAAATAGCTGTTCAATAATTGGAGCATAAATTATTTAATTTTAAATAATTAATCCTCCTCGAAACATTAAAAAAATGGATAATTCTTTTTATCCTCCAATTTGTTCCTTCAACTTGACTCTCCTAATAATTAAGGAAATAAATTAATTTCAGGTTTAGCCCCTAGTTATAAATATGGAGAGTTTGAGGGTAAATCCCTTGATTTTAGGCTATTATTGAATAGGATTTTAGAAATTATAGTAAGATTTATGATGACACGTCAGGAGGGACAAATTGGAGGGACAAGTTGGAGGGTCATATAGCAATACTCTAAAAAAATTATATTAAGTTAACGACTTAACGTTGGCTTAAGTTCAGAAACTAAATCCCTAAAAGAAAAAGTTCAGAAACTAAAATTTGAAGAGTAAAAGATGTCCTAAATAAATATAACTTTCATTTTTGCTGATTAAAATTTATGATACTTTGAGTAAGCAAAATATTATTGGCTGAATAAATTCGTGCAAATCTAATAAAAGATAATGAAATCAATAGTACTTGTAGATGCTTTTCTTTTCTCAATCACATTCATTGCATTTTTCTAAAATTTTATAAAAGAAATGGAATAAAATCTAGTTTGAAATCTTAAAAGATGATTTCGGGAAGAGATTTCCCGAAATGGTAACCTCGACTTCACATTACCATTGACTCAATGCACCAAATTCTCAAGCTCACACGTGTTTTTTAAAAAGGGAAAAATTCAACTCGATTAACAATTTATAAATTTTCAACAAAAAAAAAGGAATAATTAAAGAGTAATTATTTGATACACCCGCGGTGAAAATTTTGGACTCCACAAGCGGGTTGTAGAGTTGACAGATGTCCATTTTCTGAATTAATTAAATTTTAAATATTTTAATATAGTCCCTAAAAGACACATGTCACCCTTCAAGATTCGTTTGTATAGTCTGCTAAACTCCATCGTCGATGTATCATATATAAAACCATAATTAAATTACAATAAAAAAAAGGAAATTTGAGATCTAGTCTATATTATAATTTGAAAATATTTAAGTATTTTATGTCCTTTATTTTTAGAAATTTGGGAAAAGAAAATATGGGATAATTATTTATGGAGGATAATTATAAGAAAAAAAAGGTAATTGGGGTCACAAGAAGAACGTGTTGCAAGCCAAACTTATTACGTGCCACTGTTTAGCATGAGACTCACGCAATTTTATGTCCCCTCCCTACCTGTCACAACAAAAACCTTTTCAATTTCATTATTATCAACAAAAACATTAAATTTAGACCAAAATTGAAAAAAAAAAAAAGGGAAAAGGAAACTTCAAACTTGGGTAATAAAAACTATTCTTAATAAAGTCGCATGAAAAATGATGTTTAAAATACAGTAAACTCTCTTTTTCTCTCAGGTGTTACTATTATTTATAATTTTTTAATGTATAAAAATAGTAAAAAAGGAAAAGTTTTCAGAGAAAAAAACAAAAAAACAACCCTCAAAAACCAAATCCTTGCCGACTACCCCTCAACCTCCAACCAATTAAAATTTTAACCCCCAACAATTTTAACCATGGTTAGTATTTAACCATAATCTCTTTTCGCTTAACCATGGTCCACTTGTTGCAGTTAAGATTTTACAAAGGGGAAAAAAAGGGAAACAAAAACAACAAATTCCCCTCTTCCCTTCCCTCCCTTCCTCTCTTTTTTTTTCTATCTTCTGCTTTGCTACAAAGAGGGAAATTAAACAAAAAGCTATTACTTCTTCTCCTTTCATCTCAACTGATCCTTTTTTTTTTCTGTGGGAAGTTTTTTTTTTTTTTGGGTTTGGACAGTGCCCCTGAGACTTTTCAACACTCTTCTGCTGATCCCAAATTTGCTTTCCTTGTAAACTGGTTTGTATTGCTATTTATCTCCAATTATTGTTTTTCTTTTTGGCTGTAATTTTTGCTTTTTTCTGGGTTT
The DNA here is from genome assembly GCA_001974825.2 of Corchorus olitorius. Classification (NCBI taxonomy): domain Eukaryota; kingdom Viridiplantae; phylum Streptophyta; class Magnoliopsida; order Malvales; family Malvaceae; genus Corchorus; species Corchorus olitorius. The sequence continues at coordinate 57,523 of AWUE01012659.1, forward strand.
TCTTTGTTCTTTTCATGCCAGTGAGATCTGGAAAAGAAAAAAAATTGTTGCTTTATCTTCGGCATGTAAAGAACACCTCATGGTGCCTTTATAGTTAGAATGCATTGAAAAAAAGATATAGTTTTTATTATTTTTAGGGGTGAGATTTGATCTGGGTTATTGAAAAAAGTTTCATCTTTATTTTATTTAGGGTGTTTTTCTTTTTATATAGTAATTTTTGAAAGGGGGGGTTTAGAAGATGAAAATTGAAGTTGGAATGGGAGGTGGGGCTTGGAACGATGAAGATAAGGCTATGGTTGCTGCTGTTTTAGGAACAAGAGCATTTGACTACTTGATAACAAGCTCAGTCTCAAATGAGAACCTTTTAATGACTATAAGTAGTGATGAGAATCTTCAGAACAAGCTCTCAGATCTTGTGGACCGACCCAACGCTTCTAATTTTAGCTGGAACTATGCTATTTTTTGGCAAATTTCGCGGTCTAAGTCTAGTGATTGGGTTCTAGGATGGGGAGATGGGTGTTGCAGAGAGCCTAAAGAAGGAGAAGAATCTGAAGCTACTCGGATTCTTAATCTGCGGCTTGAAGATGAGACTCAACAGAAGATGAGGAAAAGGGTTTTGCAGAAATTGCATACTTTGTTTGGGGGATCAGATGAGGATAATTATGCTCTTGGGTTGGACAGAGTTACAGATACAGAGATGTTCTTTTTAGCATCCATGTATTTTTCGTTCCCACGAGGAGAAGGCGGTCCTGGTAAGTGTTTTGCGTCTGGGAAGCATGTTTGGATCTCGGATGCATTAAAATCAGGTTCAGATTATTGTGTTAGGTCGTTTTTGACAAAGTCTTCTGGAGTTCAGACTATTGTTTTGGTCCCTACTGATGTTGGTGTTGTTGAATTGGGGTCTGTGAGATCTGTACCTGAAAGCATAGAGCTTTTGCAGTCAATAAGAAGTTCATTCTCATCTAATTCAGCATTGCTTAGGGCAAAGCAAATGGCAGTGGCGGCAATACCAGTGGTGAATGAGAAGAAAGATGAGAATTCTCATTTTTCGAATTTGGGGGTTGTGGAGAGAGTGGAAGGAATGCCTAAGATTTTTGGCCAGGATCTGAACAATACTTCTTCGCATGGTCATTCCAATTACCGGGAGAAACTTGCTGTCAGAAAGATGGAAGATAGACCGTCATGGGGAGCTTATGCTAATGGGGGTAGACTTTCATTTTCAAGTAATCAAAATGGTCTCAATGGTTCAGGTTGGCCACATGTTCAGAGTGTGAAACAAGGGGGTTCATCTGAATTTTTTGGTTCCCAGAACACAGCAAATAATTTTCAAGAGCTTGTTAATGGGGCTAGGGAAGAGTTTCGGCTTAACCACTATCAATCGCAAAAGCCAGTCCAAATGCAGATTGATTTCTCAGGGGCTACTTCACGGCCTGCTGCAATTGCTCGACCATTAAGTGCTGAATCTGAGCACTCAGATGTTGAAGCTCCATGCAAGGAAGAGAAGCCAGCTGCAGCTGATGAAAGGAGGCCTCGGAAAAGGGGCAGAAAGCCTGCTAATGGAAGAGAAGAACCTCTTAATCATGTTGAGGCAGAGAGGCAGCGGCGTGAGAAGCTAAACCAGCGGTTCTATGCACTACGAGCTGTGGTGCCCAACATTTCGAAGATGGACAAAGCTTCATTGTTAGGAGATGCAATTGCTTACATTAATGAGCTTCAAGCAAAGCTTAAGGTCATGGAAGCAGAGAGGGAGAAGTTTGGTAGCACTTCAAGAGAATCGTCAGGGTTAGATGCTAATCCAAGTTTGGAGAATCATGTCCGAGTTCCTGATATTGATGTTCAAGCTGCTCATGATGAGGTTTTTGTAAGAGTAAGCTGTCCTTTAGAGACGCATCCTGCATCAAGAGTAATCCAAGCATTCAAAGAGGCACAGATCAATGTTGTTGAGTCGAAACTTGTTGCAGCAGATGATACTGTGTTTCATACATTTGTTATCAAGTCTCAAGGATCCGAGCAGCTAACAAGAGAAAAGTTGATTGCAGCATTTTCGCGTGAATCCAGTTCCTTACAACAACCATTATCATCTCTTGGGTAGCACACAATTGCATTTCATTTTAACATAGTCCATAGGGGTAAAATTATAGTGAAGAACCTGTTTGGAAGCTTCTTCATCAGAGGTTTTTGATATACAGCAAATGATCCTTTAAAAAAGGAGCAGAATGGCCTGCTAGGAGTAGAAATAACTACTTATTGACCAAGTAGGGCAGCAAAATTTTCTATGATGATTGTTTATATTATACATATTTTGTCATAATGAGGTATTTTTGCAAGATGAATTAAATTTGTAAGTTTAACCAACTATGACTATTGTTGGTTGTTTAGAAAATCTGATTTTTTGTTACTTTGGGTTAAGATTATTTATTTGTTCCCCCCTAGTTTTTTGTTCTTTTGCCTTGTATCAGAATCATTTATATATATATCTGAGGAATGAAAGAACGATTTAATGCTATTCAATTTCTTCCTTTTTATTACCCTCTTTATGCTTTTCCTCTCTGCAACTGTAACTGCAAGTGATCTGCCATGGAATATTGATTAAGTATTCCTGAAGAAACTGAGGGATTGACCAGTTCTTCCATACAAGAAACTTGGTAGGTCGGAATTTTAAGTTCATTCCTCCATTCCATTATTAGTAGTATAGTGCTTTTTTAGGAAACCCTGTTTCCCTATAGGCATATATAAATCTCCCGAGTCAAATTATGAGTTACGACTGACAGTTGGGAAAATAATAAAGAAATTTACAGTGCCAAAACCTGCGGAATCTATATGATAACAAGCCTATTAGTCAAATGAAGAAGAAGCAGGAAGCAAGCAACCTAAAGCATCTAAAATTGGGGAACGTGAAATTAACAGTCAAAGTTGTTTTCTTCCCTTTTTGGTTCGAAAGGTGGATTTGGAACAATTTCTTTGAGTTCCCGAACTTATTATTCGTCTATATATCATTGTTTCCTCCAAACTTTCCATTTTTGTATCTCAAAATTGTTGTACTCTTTAGTTCTTCTTAGCCATAGACATTATGGTACAAACTACTAAACCAAAACAAGTGTCTCATATCTCTTGTTAGCCTTCTTTGTTCTTCTAGTAGACCATTCAGTCAGCAGAATACCAATTTGGCAAAAAAAATTTTCTTTCTTGCCGAAAAGAAAAGAAAAAAAAGGGTATAATTCTGGGATTGGGGAAGAATGTTCTTTTTATTTATTTGCAGAGATTGAGGTGAATCTTTATGCACTTTGTGTGTTTGGGTCCTAGAAGGCAAAAAATCCAACAAGGACAGGGTTTTTGCTGTTTATAATCTTATTTTCTTTTAGTCTTCTATATTTGATTGGAAAAGAATTAAAGAATAGCCATAGGAACTGCAGCTGATGGGAATCTTGAATATTAGTAGTTACTTTTTTCCTTTTTTTTTTCTTTTGTATTTGCCTTAAGCAACAAAATGAAGCTTCTTAAGATTTTGCACAATAAAAAGATTTCTGGCAAAAAAAAAAAAGATTTTGCACATTAAAAGGTGTAGATCATGAGAGAACTGATTCTCTTCTCAAATTCAAGGCCATCATCCCTTTAAAAATCAAATTTTTTTTCTCCTTTCTATAAAGAAAATTTGAGGTATCTCTCAACTTTGGCAGAAAAGAACAACATCAAGTTTTACCATAAAAGACACCCCAAAAACAAGAAAGGAAAAAGAATTTAATTAAAACCCATGAAAATTTTGGTACAAGTAAAAAAAAAAATAGTAACCATTGATGAAGTAAAGGCCAAAGGGCAGAAGAAAATCATTTTCAGTTGAAGATGAATAAGGTGAGTGGTCCAATGGCACCCTCGTGAAGGTGTTTTCAACCAATCAAAAGAGTATTTGACATTGATTCATGTGGTACATGTGTTTTCCTTTAGAAAATGAATTTTCAAGTTACGACCCTTTTGCTCATATATCAATCAATCTATAACCATGATAATGCCACTTCCTTCCATGTGTTTTTTTCTTATTTATTTAGTACTACTACTTTAGTAATAATTCAAGAATTTCGTGCTCCAATCTAATTCTTGATTAAAATTTTAATTATTTGATTGAACCCTTATAACCCTTCCATCCTCCGGCAAAAAGTACAATTTGGGTGGTACATAAACATATTCCATCGGCCAAAATTAAAATCTCTAACCGTTTCACCACCGTTTGATCGTTTCATCACCGTTTTGGGACTAAATGGAGCTTAAGTGTAAACTTCGTTTCAATCGCTGTTCTAATAATCTCACTTGTACAGTACATAATCTAATCTGTACAGTGTAATCTCATCTGTACAGTTACCAAACAGTTTCAATCACATCGCTCTACTAAACGAGGTCTAAATCTACAAAATTAATGCCCTTTTCAATAATGTCCAATATCCATCCTTCTCCATATCTATAAGTAACTTACTTATAATAACACAAACGTGCGCTTGAAAGCTCTCCCATGTGCACCAATTACTTATTATTATTCCTCTTGTTGTTTGTTTGTTTTTCTTTTTTTAACTAAATTATTATATAAAAATAAACAATTTGTTTGTGTGAACAATGGATAAGTGATGAAACATAGATGGGAAATTGAGGGGCCACCACCCCACCACGCACACATAAAATTGATGATAGTATTTGCTTTTCTCACTTTTGTTGTAAAAAATGTAACGTATGAATTATGTAAGCCCATCTCTTCAATTCAATCTGCCCTACACTCCACATCTTGCCTTTGCATTTGGCCCCATTTCATTGTTTTGCTTCTTTCTTTGCATTAAGTATTATTTTGAAAAAAACTTCCTAAAGGAATTTTTGAATTGAAAAATGAAAGGAAAAAAGAAATATCCCCCATCTGGCTTGGCACTTGGCATGCTGTTTTCGGCTGGCTAAGAAACAAGTTTAGACAATGCATTAGGCATGTGATTGGGTCAAATTCAAATCATAAATTTGGGCCTTTCAACAAGAAATCATAGCCACTAACTTGTAAAGTTTGACTCCATCCAAGCCATGGCCAAGGGAATCCAGAAATAGTATGAAAACATTGAAATAATGTAAAAATTGGTTGAGTTTAGAAAGGAAGGCCAAGGGGAAGGATAAATATGGTGTCATGTTTCAAATCAGGGGTCCAAATCTGATGCTAATATTTGGTCCCCCCCCC
>AWUE01012660.1:0-21027 GCA_001974825.2 Corchorus olitorius
GAAAAAAATAAGATTGTTTAACCCAAAGAAAAAAAGATTGTTTTATAAAGAAATAATAGTACACAAATTGAGGAATTTTTGAGTTTTGACCTTTTCAAATGTGAAGCAGGGGACCAAAACCAAACTCGAAAACGCGTTGTTTGGTAAAGCACGTTTTCCGCAAACTAGAAATAGAATGACAGCAACAATCCACACTTCAACACTAATCGCAGCTTCTACTTTTATTCATTTAATATTTTCATTTTTATTTTCATTTGGAAAAGAAATGAATTGGATCATTTGGTCAATTGGTCTGTCCTTGGATAAATATTCTCCGTCTGTGGAACTGGACTGGAATGGAATTGGTTAACCCAGTAATGGACCTGCCCAATGTGGGCTAAGGGAAAAATGCTTTATCCCAACGGTTAGGCTTGGAGTTGGAAAAACAAACTGGGCCGACCTTCAGAATTGAGACAGAGAAATGTATCTGCAGAAGCTATAGAGACAGAGAAAGCCATAGCCATGGGCAGCTTTGGAGGTGACAAGGGATCTGCAAAATGTTACCAGTTCTAAACCATTTACACTAATCAATGATAGAAAAGGAATGGTTTACATTGGTACGTCAAAATATTACAACTTATGAAACAAAAAATTGAAAGTCATAATTACAAGGTAAGAAGATAAATACATTGATCGTGATTTGATCGCTAAATAGAAGTTGATGAACTGAACAGAAAAATGTGAGCCTACAGACACAGGCAGCATCTATTTCAGTTAACTACACATTGTTCTCAACTATGTTACCTTTGAAACAGCCGGGGTAGTTGGATTCTCCCCATTTTGCTTCCCATTCACTACTCTATCATGTTTTCTGTTACGGCAGAACTTGGAGAGGTGTCCCTTCTTGCCACAATAGTGGCAAATCAAGGGCCTGCTATGCATTTCGTAATCTTGCCTTTTCCAAGGAGGTACCCCTGGTTTCTTCATCTCTCTTATCCTCGGCCCAAGATTGTTGGTTGGATGAGAGTTTGCAGACTTGAAATGCTCGGTTTGTTTGACCCTGTTACGAGACTCTTCCTCCACACCTATATTATTCATCAATATCCACAGGGGCAGGTATTCCTCACGCATCAGCTTATCACAGAAGTTCTTCCAGGATGGGGGAAGCTTCGAAATGATGGTGCTAACATGAAAGTTCTCATCAAAAGTCATTCCAGCTGCAACAATAGAATCAGCAATGCTATTCAGTTCTTGCATTTGCTCAACTATCGGTCTTCCATCAACCATTTGAAATTCAATGTACTTTCTAACTAGAGATCTCTTTGTTCCAAATTCCTCATAGAGATAAACTAATTTTAGCTCTTCCCACAGCTCTTTAGCACTCTTAGTTTTCTGAGAGAATTGATAATATAGACTATCAGATAAAGAGCTCAAAATGCTGTGACGACAAAAGTAGTCATCCTTCATCCACTTCATTTCAGCAGCTTTCGCTTGGGCATATTCTTCACTGGTTGCTTCAGGACTAAGAGGAAGACTAGGACATGGATCAGTAAGCACATATGCAATCTGCAATTGCTTTAAGAAAAGTTCCATCTGTTCTGCCCAGGAATGGTAATTCTTCCCATCGAAACGAGTAGTCTCAACAGGGGAAAAATCTTGGGAAGAAGCAGATTCTGAATTAGACACATCTTCATTTTGCTCACCATCAAGTTTTGTACTGCAGTAGATTTATTCAAGAGTCCAAGTCAGTTCATCATTAATAGGCAAAGATTCTCAAGTAAAATATCTTTGACAAGACTTGTCAGGCTCAGTAAGCTCTATTGAAGTTAAATTAGGAATTAAAACACTATTCAGCTTGTTTGAGTGATAATGTACATCTACAGGCAAGAATAAAACCTTGCAAACATAGATAAAAAATCAACTCCCCAGCCCAGAGTTTAAAGAAACTACTTTGTTCTGACCTCAAAAATAAAAAATGGAGTCCCACCTTAGCTTTGATTGCATCTTTGTGATGGCATCGTCAATTGCTGGAAAACCATTCTTTAAAGCTGACCAGGTTTCACTTGTCAAGCTAATTCCTGGAATAACAATAAGGATGTTAATGAACAACGGCAAATGAAGCCTTTTCGTTCAATGATGTGCAGTTGATCATATGGAAGTGGTAAAAAAGATACTGCAAAAGGGGAACGAGACGGGTAAATGATTACCTCTGGCAGATGGGAGCTCTTTTCCATCTTTTTCATAGAACTCCCTTATTGATACATAAGTTCTTCCTCTAAAGTCATGAACCACCACATTCCTCTTGTCTCCTAGCTGAATCAAATCATGAAATCTTCAACTAACAGTAAGGATTAAGAGAAGAAAAACACTCCCCTAATTAAAATTAAGTTCCAACATAGGTTCTTTAGTCCTCCCCATACCTAATTAATTTCTTAATCACTTGAGCTAAAACACAATGAATACTCCAAGCAAATTGATGCTTAAAAACAAACATCCATGCTTCATTTCATAGGAGTAAAACTTAAAAACAAAAATTCATGCTTCATCTCATAGGATTCCAAGCAAATTAAAATGAGACAGATAGCTGTGACAGTTTCAAAAGTAATAATCTTCATTCATTAGCATTTTCAGTTTCATAAACAACGAAATAAATCTACAAATTACCAGTCAAGAAAAAAAAATGAAAGTTTTGCACCTTGCAAATAAGATGCTCTCTTTCCCCTTCGATTTCCTTCTTAACCTTGACCGTTTCTTTGGGCTCTTCTGGAAGTTCCGTATTGGGTTCCTTTCCATCGCCATTTTCTTCGATTGAAGCGAGAAGGAAAGACTCGATTACTTCTCTAATAAACTTCTTGTAACTAAAATCAAATAGGTCGATTCCAAGTCGCTCCGAAGCAGCGACTCGGACTTTGAACTCAGTCATTTCTTCCATATCGGCTTTGCTCAGTATATCCTTGACTGTTTCCTCGATTTTTTGTCGAGTTTCTTGTTCCATGTTGTGAGGACGGGAAAAGGAGAGGAGAAGAGATAATTCGAGAAAAAGCTAAGGAATTGAGAATGAAAGGTAATTCGATGTTTTCCGGGAAATTTTGATTTGGGGTTTGAATTTGGAGCATAGTGAGAGGAGATTGCCGATTTAGGGCTTTCTGGGAAAATAAAAACACCTCTCCCGCCTACGATGTTAAAGGGTTGCAGTGTAAATGGAATTTCAGCTTAGGTTAATAATATTGGATTATGGAGTCTGAAAAAAAGGTTCCACCGAGATTTGAACTCGGGTTACTGGATTCAGAGTCCAATGTCCTAACCGCTAGACCATGGAACCCCTTGGCGTTAAAGAAGGAAACTTTTAAACACATTCTCTTACATGTTTGTTTTCCCCAGAAAACGACTCTTTGTTCTTAGCTCTGTTAGAAAAATAAAATGCATATAAAAAATAGCATTAAAAGGAAATTTTTGAAATTGCGACGACTTTGATTGTTGTAGGCCTTAATTTTTCTTTCAATATTTAAATTATAAATACAAAAATACAAACAACAATTTTGGAAATAATAATAATAATAATAAAAAAGATCTTGACTTTATGTCAATAATGTTAGTCATATTTTATTACCAGTAAATTTTATTGTTATGGCACTAACTCCGTTAATTATCATTTATGGAAACTGTTATTAATGACTGCAAATGATCTCTAGTGCAAAACTTCTTCAGCTGCATGCAAGATGATGCACATTTACACAGGAAAGCCAATCGAGTGACTAATGGCTTGGCCAATTATATTAGGGAGATGAATCAATCATTCTAGACTATTGTTCTTTGCTCTAATTATACTCGATTCAATTTTTTACAACTATAATATACTATATATAAATTAACAAAAATAAGTACTTAATAAAATAATAGTTTGATGGAAAATATTGCATTATATATATATTTGCTCTACAGGGCACATGCCATGAGCATAGTGAGCTCATCACCTTTAACTACATGCAAATGCCATTTCTTTCAAGTAGGAGAACCTATCGGACCATTGCACATAACACTCTTCACCAACCATGCAACTATTCAGAAAGCAGCACTTCGGCATGTCAAGATCCTCGAAATATCAAACCCTAAACCATTTTTCTCCATAAACCAATCTTCTCTTTCTTATATATAATATAATATAATGATACATTAATTACAACTATTACTTCCAAAGGTTGAATGGAAACATGGATTTCTTTAGCCTCGCTTTCGCCCTTCTCTTTGCATTTCTCGTTGTCAACATCCTACATGGATGGTTTAATCAGAAACCATTGATTCGTAAGACCAAAAAGCTTCCTCCAGGGCCACCTAGATGGCCCATAGTCGGCAACCTTCTCCAATTAACCTCACTTCCACATAGGGACTTGGCTTCTTTATGTGTCAAATATGGGCCGTTAGTCTATCTCCGGCTCGGCAGCGTCGACGCCATCACCACCAATGACCCAGACATCATACGAGAAATCCTTTTGCGCCAAGATGATGTCTTTGCCTCTCGGCCAAGGACTCTAGCCGCCGTCCATCTCGCCTATGGGTGCGGGGATGTCGCCCTGGCCCCTTTAGGCCCGCATTGGAAGCGGATGAGAAGGATTTGCATGGAGAATTTACTAACAACAAAAAGGCTCGAGTCATTTGCGAAACACAGGGCCGATGAAGCCCAACATCTGGTGCAAGATGTTTGGGCCCGAGCCAGAAACGGGAAGCCTGTGAATTTGAGGGAAGTTTTGGGTGCCTTTTCGATGAACAATGTGACTAGGATGTTGCTTGGGAGGCAATATTTTGGGGCTGAATCTGCTGGGCCACAAGAAGCCATGGAATTTATGCACATAACTCATGAACTGTTTTGGCTCTTGGGTGTTATCTATTTGGGTGATTATTTACCAATTTGGAGATGGGTTGATCCTCATGGATGTGAGAAACGGATGAGGGAAGTTGAGAAAAGGGTTGATGATTTTCATGAAAAGATCATTGAAGAGCATAGAAAAGCAAGGGAAGGGAAAAACCCAGAATTTGGAAAAGAAAATGATGGTGATCAAGAAATGGATTTTGTTGATGTTTTATTGTCATTGCCCGGTGAAGATGGAAAGGAACACATGGATGATAAAGATATCAAAGCTTTAATTCAGGTCCCTTTTTTTTTTTTTCACTCTTTCATGGCGTTTTCATGTTAATTTTTTTTTTATTCAAATTCGTTGTCGTTTGGTGTTTTCTTGCTTGTTAGGATATGATAGCTGCGGCAACGGATACATCAGCTGTGACCAACGAATGGGCAATGGCGGAAGTGATCAAGCATCCACGTGTCCTCCGTAAAATCCAAAAAGAACTTGATGCCGTCGTGGGTCCCAATCGGATGGTGTCCGAATCCGACCTGCCGCACCTTAACTACCTGCGGTGCGTTGTACGAGAAACATTCCGGATGCACCCGGCGGGACCATTTCTAATCCCACATGAGTCACTTCGCGCCACGACCATCAACGGCTACTACATCCCTGCCAAGACACGTGTCTTCATCAACACCCATGGACTGGGCCGAAACACCAAAATTTGGGACGATGTGGAAATGTTTCGGCCCGAGAGACACTGGCTAGCTGATGGAAGCCGAGTGGAGATAAGCCACGGAGCCGATTTCAAAATCCTTCCTTTCAGTGCAGGGAAGAGGAAGTGTCCCGGCGCGCCGCTTGGAGTCACCTTGGTACTTATGGCGTTGGCTCGACTCTTTCATAGCTTTGATTGGGCCCCTCCGGAGGGCATGAGGCCCGAAGATATAGATACGGTGGAAGTTTATGGCATGACCATGCCCAAGGCCGAGCCCTTAATGGCTATTGCCAGGCCCCGCTTGGCAGAACACATGTACCATTGATTAAGGTTCCAAAGAATAAAAGTTTTCTTACTATTAGCAAAAATAAATGCCCACCCATTTAATCCTATGATTATTAAAGCAAGCTTAAATAAATCGAGGCTTAAATGATTCAATAAGTTCTCGAGTTCGAATTTTGTGAATGAAAAAAATCATTATTGAGAGAGATTCAGCTTAAACAAAGTTAACTCGTAAATAGCAAAAAAAATGTTATAAATTGGTAATACAACTGACAAAATGGAGGAAATTAGTATATATATATATAGAATTGAAAATTGATATAATTTGAAAAGAAAAAAGAAAAAAAAGAGTTTGCTCTTTGCTTCCTCTTAGCTGCCCATGGTGCTAAACCCACCTTCCAAAGACCTTTTTTTTGGTACTATCCAAAGGCATTCTTTTATTATTAAAAATGAAAGAAAGGATCATTTTAATTAAGTTGTGGGATTCCATATCCCTCATTTTTGTTTTCCCAACCCCACCCCCTTTTTTGATCCATTAAATTTCTTCTTCTACTTCTTGTTCGGATACATTTCAATCTATTTATGTCAGAATACAAAGTTGGTTCTTTCATGTTTAATCCATTCATTGTTCTTTCATAATAATGTTCTCATGATTCACATAACTCTACTAACAACATTCAACTAGAAGTGGATATGATGAAAATTTTATCTACAAATACAATCTTGAAGAAAAAAGATATACTACTAGTAATGTGCATTTATTAGTCACCGCTGCCCTACTGCTACCCATTTTACACCCTCTTGTAGCATTTACTTTTATTTCTTTTACAAGTCAAAAATTTAGTTCCTGGCCATAAATGTGTATCTTCTGCATGTATACAGTGCCAGATTTAGATCTTGATTATCTCGTCGTAGGGACATAAAAGAGAATCCAATGGTTTGGTTAGCTTCCCTAACTTTATTTATTACTGCATGTTTTGACTTATACATTTTTTAAGACATAATAATAAATTGTTCTTGATTAGTAGTATCAAAGATGTATCAGAACATCAACATAACAAAATCTGTTTCATGTTCTTCCATAGCTCTTCGATTCCATACCCAAAACGAAAACCATAGTGAAACTGAGAAACCCATAGAGGAAATATGGGTGTTGATGTTGTTCCGTGGAAGTGCGGTAGGAGGAAGTTGTCAGTTGCGGCCATTAATGATAACTGGGCCTACAATTTATCATGCCCATGACCCATATAGAATCAGCAATCATAATCATACATATAAATGTCACTTTCTAACCAAAATTCTTAGTGGACTAGTACTTGATTATTAACACATATACATATTCATACTCAAGAATACTACCAGACATAATCTCTCAATGTTCTTAGATATTTATCCCCATTATGAGAAATTCTGAGAAAAAAGATGGTCTGATTCTGCCCGAATCCTTTTGTGAACTTTTTATTTGTTTCTCCTCACAATAATGAGACTTAAAATAAGAAAATCGATTCACGGGGTGAAGATATGCCTTCCAGAAAATGGAACATTAGATAAATAAAATTAAGAGATCATTTCTCATCAGTTGGAACAGGGGAATGTTGCTCTCAAGACAAAGTCAAACTAAGACCTGTGTCATTGGATTCTCAAAACAAATGTTGGCAAAATATTGAATTTGATCACATGATGTCTGGGATTGGTTCAGTAAACTAATTGTAGTTCCTCTAAGTCAAAGCCCACTAAAGTTTGTCAATGGTTAAGAAAATTACCCTGTATTGAATTCTAGTTCCTCTTTTTGCTTGCTGTATTCGACCAATGTCCTCGAAGTTGCATCAAGCTGGTATTCCACTCGATTGATTGCAGTTTTCCCCTTTAAAGGACCAAAAAGCAGCTGCTGGCCTGACCATTTTACTGATTAATCTATAATTAAGATTAAAGGGAAGTACTTATTGTTTGAGTACCCCAAGCTTTTTCCAACGTTGAAAAATTAGATGGCCTACAGTCACGGTGTAAGTTAAGGTAAAGAAAAACAAAAAGACTTCAATTTCTCCATGATGTTAGCCTTCTCAGTGGCCCTCTAGTCCTACTGTCCTACCCTCCATCTCTTTTTTATCATTCTTTTTTTTTTTTTTTGCACTGATTTTTTATCATTCTTTTCTTTGATGAAAATTGAAAATTCATACTATATTTTCGGATATTATTTCGCTCTCTTGAAGCACTTTTCCTTTTGGTTCATGCAAAGAGTCTAAACTTCAAAGTAAGAGAAGTATTAATCAACACCTATTGGATTAAGTGGAAAAAACTCAATATCCTTTAAGTAAAGTCTAAATTCGAGTATTGTAAATAGCGAAAACATATGCTGTGAGAGTTTCCCGATATGGGATTTGACGTAGCTCCACTCCAGATTAGTCAGTCTCAATACCAAAATAGCAGGGGAAGTGTTCAAAAATTAAAAAGATTGAAGAGGTTACTTGTGTGTTGACTATCTGCAAATTCGTTACTATAGACAAATTTTACTTTGACTTCTTAACCCCGTTGTTGAAATAAATCAATAATCTATTCCACAAATGAAAATAGCCAAATAGGAACCAGAAAAAAGGAAATAAATTAACAGTTTTGTAGTAATTTTATGAAGCTTGTGCCACCCTGTGCTAAAATCCAACTACAAATGCAAAGAGCGCACATGATAAACAGTAGCTAGTCAAAAGAAGTGGGCACTCAACCAATTATTTTCTTGTAAACAAGTAAACAACCACAGCAGCTAGCATGCATGGATGGCTGGAGATCAATGCTAAACAATGCAGAGTACTGAGAATCTCAAAATGCTTTGGCATTGAGAAGAGCGATTTGCAGTTTGGACTCTACCCACTAATTTGTAAAGTTTGCAAGCCAAGGCCCATTTTCTGACTGCAATTATAGTCATGAATTGTACATTTTCTATTGTGATTCTTCATTTCTTGTCTCATCTTATTATTTTGTTTCCATAACCAAAAGAGAAGAAGAAAAAAAGGGGGAACCATTTCAATTTAATTATACAGATCCAATATTTATGATAATGAGAATTGACATGAAACATTTCATTTTCTTCCATTAATGCAACAAGGTTATGTCTGTGGGAAGTCAGACCAGAAACAAGATTAATCTTATTGATATAATGAATTAAGATACGCCTGATGTCTTATATGGCAATGGGCAATGGCTATCTATATTCACATAATCTCACCAAAACTAAAAAGACTTTTTAAGTGATAGATTGGATTTATATTGGCCTCACTCAATCAATCATGGAAGTACCAAAATATAAAATTCTGACTTCAATGGACAATAATACTGATCCATGCATTGCATTTTCACATGGCAGATTTTTTCTTTTCTTTTTCAATAATATATAAGTAATTAAGTATGTTAAGGACAATGTTCAAAGATCTGAAACAAAGGATTCCTATTTATTAATTATTATGCTTGTAGAAATTTAGACCAAAGACAGTTTTCATGGATTTTTAGCAAAATTATTTAGTATTTTATTAAAGCTGGTTGGTAATGTAATAGTTTAGTCACGAGAGGACAAGAAACCTACATCCCTTTCCAACGCATGTGCTGCAGTGGCCCAGAACCGATATTCATGTTATGTTATGCCTTGATTACTGTTTCATGTAATCAAAAATATAAACAATATATATATATAGAACTCCCAGTGGGAAGGGTTCAAATATTCAATATATTTCAAATGGATTAGAATTAACATATGAACTATGTAAAAGAATTTGTAATCTAATCAACTTGACATTATTATCCTTAATTAACTAACATCAGATAATGCTTGATGCAGAAGTGAGATTTAGGAGATTTCAAAAAAAAAAAAGATTAAACCCTGTTGGGAGACTCGTCCACCATAACCAGGTGCGTGACGCGGGTCGGATCCGGATTAGTCAGGGCAAAACCCTGGATACCGGATGAGATAAAAAAACAAAAAAGATTAAATTAAATTTTAAACCATGTGATAAATTGATAATTATATCCATGTTTTATCTTGTAAATCTAAACAATGTTTCTGTCCAAAAAAATGTATTGCTATATATATTGGGAAAAAAAAAAGAGGGGCCAAATTGCATGTGGCAGACTGCCAGTAACCCACATATATAGAATCAGCAATCATAAGGGTGTGTCATTTTCTTGCAAAGATTTAAGCCTGTGAGTGGAGCAACCTTTGTTCAAATATTACAAGACATATATATACAATCTCATTCCTCACTTTACAATAATCCCCAACCCCCAACTACATTTATCATGAATTTATTCATTGTCTCATTCAACCTTGACGTAGTTTCGAATCGTCTCTATAGAACAAAACATCGAATATTGAAAAAAGTTGTAAAGGGAAAGGGGAGATTGGGAAGTATAGCTTAAGGCAAGAATCTAATTATGGAAAATGAATTAAGAGAAGAGATGAGTCAGGGGAGTGATTAAAGATCGATGACACTTTCAAAAGAAGCTGTTTAATCAGACGAGCTTGAAAAAAGCTTCAAGTGTATATAATAAATTGTGTGTCTGAGATTCTTGTTTTATCACCTTCAAATATAGGGAACTGATATCATGGGAATTATGTCATAGAGTCGTTGCTATCCAGAGACAAAACAAACCCAAAAAGGAAGAAGACGACGAGAAAGATTTGGTCATGTTTTTCTTTTTGGATCATTTCGACTTTCCTGGGCAGCCAAGCCTACCCTCGACTCTTCTGGTGGTCTTTTTTTTTTAGATAAAAATCATTTTCATTTCTTAAAGAGATTGAGATTATAAATGCACAGAAAGACTCATACACCGTTACATAAGTAGTTACATTACCAAAATGCTAATCTATGAGCCAACAAACCTCTTCTCCAACAAACAAATCCAGTGAAATCTCATTACAATTCAAATAAATCTCTATGTGCAAACATTTAAATGAGAATTCAACCCAAACTAGAAATTATACCATAAATAAACTACCTACCTACCAAATAAACAAATAAACTCATATTTCGTGAGAGTTGAACCCAAAACCTCATAATCTAGATAGATTAGAACTAAGAGTTCAGTACTCTAGCACCAGACCAAATGTCTGACTCTTCTTGTGGCCTAAAAGACCAACAACGCATTGCAAATTCGGCCCGATAATTACTATTTGTACTCTACGTGGTAGATGTGGTGTATTAATAATTGAATGAAGAGATAGCATTAATGATATGATTAATGAATGCGAGTAGTAGATGGTAGTATATGTATATGTATATGTAGACTTCAATATTTTTTCATTTTAGTATTTTAGTAATATTTATTTAATTAATTATACTTTATATTATTAATTATTAAAAAGCCTTAAGACATACCCCCTTAACTTAAGGCATGGGTTCACACCAGATCTCGGGTTCCAAACCCACAAAATAACCTGACACGAGGGGTAAGGCAGACATTTCATTTTGTTTCATTTCATTAGAGATTAAAAAAAAAAAAAGAACAAAAGCCACAAGGAAAAAGGAAAATGGGTAATGGGGGTAATGCCGTAATGTACAACTCCGAACGTGATATAAATCCACTAAAAAAAGTGTAGTAAGTAATAAAGAAGGAACCGCCTTATGATAACAGTATACACTTTCACCGTTCACATTACTCACTCACATTTCATTATTTAAATTTTCTCTCGCCTCTGCAAACTGCAAAGTGCACACTCCAAAAACTCTTTCACTATTTTTTTTCTCTCTTAGCAATGGGAGAAAAATCTAAAAGCACTTTCCTCTTTTCCTCCTCCATTATTTTCACCCTCCTCTCTCTCTCCGCCGCTGTTTCCACCCCTTTCCAGCTCCAAACGCTTGTTCCCCGCCCTCTTCCTTCGCCTCCCACTACTCTCTCATGGCAACACTCCGATACCGACTCCGATTCACTCGTTGAAACCTCTGAACTCGACACTCTTCATTCCAACAACACGTTGGAAGTGCAGTTAGACTTGCACCATATTGACGCTTTGTCTTCGGAAGAGACTCCGGAGCGACTATTCGACCTCCGGCTCCAACGCGATGCTCTCCGTGCTGAGACCATCAACTCCCTGGTTTCCAAAGCCGTTGCGCGTAACCCACCACGCGCGCCCGGAAGAGGTTCTGCGTTCAGTAGTTCCATTATTTCTGGACTTGCTCAAGGTAGTGGAGAGTACTTCACGCGCCTTGGTGTTGGTACTCCTCCTAAGTATCTTTATATGGTGCTCGACACTGGTAGCGACGTCGTTTGGGTCCAGTGTTCACCTTGCAAGAAATGCTACTCTCAATCCGACCCGATTTTCGATCCGTCTAAATCACGCTCTTTCTCCGGTATTCCCTGTGGGTCCCCGCTCTGCCGTAGCTTAGATTCATCGGGATGTAATCAACGCCGGATGTGTCTTTACCAAGTATCCTATGGTGACGGTTCGGTCACTTTCGGCGACTTCTCCACTGAAACACTGACGTTCAGAAGAACTAAAGTGGGACGCGTGGCGCTCGGTTGTGGCCATGACAATGAGGGCTTGTTCGTTGGTGCAGCGGGTTTGTTAGGCCTTGGTCGGGGAAGATTATCATTCCCCTCACAAACTGGACGCCGGTTCAACCGGAAGTTCTCTTACTGTTTGGTGGACCGATCTGCATCTTCTAGACCGTCGTCACTGGTTTTTGGTGACGCCGCCATTCCCCGAACTGCCCAGTTCACTCCTCTGTTAACTAACCCGAAACTCGACACTTTCTACTACGTTGAACTGCTTGGAATCAGTGTCGGTGGGACACGTGTCCCCAAGATCACACCTTCTTTGTTCAAAATGGATCAAGACGGTAACGGAGGAGTTATTATCGACTCAGGCACCTCCGTGACCCGATTGACCCGACCCGCTTACATAGCCATGAGAGATGCGTTCCGGGTCGGAGCTGCGAATCTGAAACGGGCACCTGATTTCTCATTGTTCGACACATGCTTCGACTTGTCGGGGAAGACTTCGGTTAAGGTACCGACAGTGGTGCTACATTTTAGAGGAGCCGACGTGTCCTTGCCGGCTACGAATTATTTGATTCCGGTTGATAGCAGTGGCACTTTTTGCTTTGCCTTCGCGGGTACAATGAGCGGCTTGTCCATTCTTGGAAATATCCAGCAGCAGGGATTCCGGGTCGCTTATGATATGGCGGGTTCTCGGATCGGATTTGCCCCGCGTGGATGCGATTAATTAACCCAAAAAAATAGTGGCGGTGGCTTTTTTTCTTTTTTCTATGGTAAGGGAAAATTCTCTTTCCCTGCCTCTATTTTATTTTTCTTTTTTTATGGTTTTTGGAGGGTAAGAAGAAAGGAAGAAAGAACAAAATCTTTCTTGGATTTGAATGTAAGAAAAGAGAAAAATGATAAAAGGCAATTAGCTGGTTAGGAGTAGGGAATGACGGAATGTTGTTTGGCGGCTTTCACGTTTTTCCTGTTGTATTTTTATATATGAAGATGATCCTCTAATCAAACATAATTGTTACTCTAAATATGGGCGGCAATATGATTACCTTACTTGTTTAATTACTTGAATTATGATATAAGTTGAATTTTTATTGGTATCTTGTTAAATTATTTATTGCACAGCTTTGCCAAATTTTGTGTGTTATTGCTGGGAGTTCCTGCTGCTGTAATTTTTTTTTTCTCTGTTTCTCAATTTAGTTGGTTGAGTGGTGAATGGTGATGCCATAATGATTCATATAAAGAGGAATTGAAATTCTGTGACAAGCAAGGAATGTTATGTCCTTTTCAAGACCTCTTTTGTTGCTTTGCAAAGGCTAAAATGAAGAGAATGAGAATTCTTACTAGTTTTGAGCAGAACTTTAGGCAACGTATAAAGCAATTGTAGTTTATTCATGGGGAAAAAAAAGGAGAGAGAGAATTGCAGTGTTCCATTTACTACTGTTACAGTGTTGCTTGTGTTCCTTCTTCTTTAAAATTGCATCAATCCACAATATTCCACTTATAATTGCTTTTTGCATCATATCTTGAATTGGGATTTTGGCTGTTATTTGTGTACCATAAGCAAGTGATGGGGTGCTAAAGGCAGGTCATCACATAGCTCTCTTTTCATAGGCATTGAAAGACTGGCTCAGCACATGTTTATGGGGTGGACTGTTACAACATTTGCCATGGAAATTCAGTAAGGTGAAATTTTCCTCTATTCATTTTACGCTTAAATTCTACACAGTTATGCATGGAGTAGTTGCCCACATTACTGATGATGAGATGCAAGTAATCCTAACCCCTCTCAAGAATAAGGTATTACTCTTATTATTGCTTATTCTAGCTCTGATTTAGATGGTAACTTCAAATAGAAATTTATTCTACATTCCAGTTTTAACTGGAAACACTGTTCTTCAAGGGGAATGGCTATATGTGTGATTGTGAGAGGTGAGGTTTTGCATGTGAAGATAGAAACCTTTATTTTACTAGTGATAAGAGTCTTTCTAAATTTGATTGCTATATGGACATATCAATTCTCTTTTGTTTGTTGATATTGCAGTTGCCATATTTGTTCTTCTTAATCGTCCTTTTCCTAGGCCAACTGCAAGGAAGCAGACAAGAAATCCTATATACATAATGGCTGGCTATATATATACCTATATTTTGCTCTTTCAAGCTCTTCCTTATGCCTAATTACCGGCTCTGATATTAGAAATAGAGATTATAGTTTACTATCTATTAATTCAAGTTCTTTTTTCCAGATTAGCAACATTAGAGTTGCAATTGAGTCTCTGTTTGCAGAATAGTCAGCCTGGTAATAAAGGTCCGGAGGAGGAGGACCACCCTGGAAGATGAGGGATCTCTCTCTTTTAGAGGACTGCAAAAGAGTAGCTAGGCACATCCCCAGCCCTTTTGTAGGTTTGGGCTATTTATCATTGATTTTCCTGATTCATAAACTATTATGCAAAATCCTGAAGTCACGGCGTTAAATTTGTTAAATTAGCAGTTCATCACATGGATCTACTTAAGTGTTCCATTTCCAATTGGATGTTAGCACTATTGGTGGCTCCCTCCACCCTTTTGTTTTTCCTGATTATAATGAAAACACTTTGGATGTCTGCATGCGGTCTTAATTCTTAAGCAAAGCAGGAAACTGGGAAAGTTTCTATCATGATAACTACTACTTATTTGGTAATGACTTTGTATATCGACTCCGCCAATTAGTTGCTAATAGACAAATTTCACCTTGGCTTTACCTTCGTAAAAGCCACTGTTTTTGAGTTTTCCAGACTAGTAAATTTCTTCAAGATTCCTTGTCCACGCCATAATTTTAACTGCGAACTAAAACAATGTGAAGGAAGACTATCAAGCAACGCAGCAAGGAGCATGAATGTCGGTATAAACTTGAGATCACCGTCTCAATCAAACAAAAATCTGACGACCCATTTAGCGCATGCCACTGCCACCATGAGCGAGTCAACAAAAGTTGGTCCCCCTCGGCCCCTCCCCCCACTTTTTTCCTGTAAAATACCCAACCCTATTTCTTGTTTTCACTTTTCATTCATTTTGAGGTTTTCTGGTCTTTCTGATGATTGTTTTTTTTCTTGTACATAATTTTAGAAAGAACACTTCAAATATTTAGATAGGGGTGAGTAACGGTCGGTTCGGTTCGGTTTCGGTTTTGTGGTTCTCAAAATCGACTACAAACCGCCAATTAATTTTTGGAACCGTCAACCGACCATTTAACCGCCTAAACCGACTATGCGGTTTAGGCGGTTATACGGTTTAGACGGTTTAAACCGTTTAATAATTATATATTATTATATATGTAATTATATATATCTAATATTATTTTATATATATAATATATATTTAATTATAAATATTACTAAACGGTCGGTTCGGGTCGGTTACGGTTTTAAAAATCCCAAACCCGTACACCGACCGTTTATTACTTAACCCTTTGGCGGTTCAAACCACCAAACCATCTAAACCGCGGTTTGACTTAACCGCAAAAAACCGTTGGCGGTTTCGGACGGTTCGGACGGTTTGAACCGCATAATGCTCACCCCTATATTTAGATCAACAATTTGCAGTACATCAATCAAAACAAGTAGAATAGTTTGAGGAACATGATTTGAGATAAATTGGATGTGGCTCAATAATAGAGTTAGTAAGATCTAACAAGAGAATTGTTGCTTCAATGGATCTATGAACATTTGCACATGTCATGTTTATTTCTTTCTTTCATGAGAAAAGATATCTCAAATGTTGAATGATCTGAAACAGGAGTCCCCAATTATACTTTAGTGCAAGTTTTGATCACTAAAATGCTACTCCAATGCATATTTAATTGGAGAAAGACAGGAACCTAAGTGCCTTTTCCAATGCATGTGCTGTAATGGCCCATGAAATTGAAGAAGCATGTCCTAAACTTCAATTTCATACAGATTTCAACATTTGCCCAAGTCAATTCTACTAGTACTAGCATTTTATTTCCATGTAATCTTAAGGGAAATAAAATAAACAAAAGTCTTTGACTCTTAAGTCTAGACCTGGGAATTGTATTTCCATCCCAATAGAAAACAAATCAATTACTGTTCTAGAAAATGAAAGAGCATTATTAGGTATAAAATGCATGGCATTTGTCAAACTTCTTAGCTTCACCAACAAGTAAGAAATTCAATTTTCTATATACATTAGTTGAGTAATAATTTAAGCCTTTAATATAGATCAAACTTCATATCAACCCAAATCAATATAAAGGTCTTCTGCCCATAACAAGGTATAGTGTGCCCTTTCCAAGCTATATTTGAATCCCTTCTGCCATTCGAGTCTTTTCGGTCTAAAGTCTAAACAAATTATGGGCTTTATTGTAAAGCTGCCCATCTATTTGATTCGTGCTTACAGATTAGGCCCAAATATATTATAATTCGTTTGGGCTGAATTGGTAGCCCAAAGCTCTAGAAGCGCCACGTTGCAGGCTTCTCCTACAGCCACGCGTAGCAATTTTTAACCTTTCCCTTCGGCTCTGAAACCGCCTTAATATTCAATCTGGTTTAACTGTTGTTTAAGTGTTAATAACCGTTGACTTGCGCGCATTGAAAAAAATAACGAGAAGTTTAGAAGTTAAAACCCTATATAAATTAGGGATTTTGAAAAATAAAATGGAAATCCGATAAGATTGGAAATGGCGATGGCGAGGGAGATGGAGGAGGAGGAGGAGAGAGGGAAGGTCAGGGCTTTGATTGAAAAAGCCACCAACTCTACCGCCGCCGAGGTTGATCCACGCCTTCTCAAAGCAATCAAATCGGTGGTCCGCCTCTCCGATTCAGAGCTCCGAGTTGCCGCCCGGACCCTCATGGACCTCATGAAACGCGACCACTCTCAGGTTTGCATCTATACTTGTAATATTAGTTAGTAAATAAATATATTTGAATTTCGGTAACGTTTGACATTTTTTAGGTTTAGTTCCATTTTGAATTTATCCCTTAATTGACTTCTGCAATTTGATATGAGGAGTTTCTAGTCTTTATCAGAATGAAGTTTGGGGTCTTTGTTAATGTTTTTTATACTATAGTTTATCTTTAATTAGAAAAGGGGAATGATTGGTGATCAAGGCATTTGAGTGATTGAAAAATTTATTATTTGCAGGTTCGTTATCTCACGCTTCTTATAATTGATGAACTTTTCATGCGGTCGAAGCTTTTCAGAAGCATTCTGGTTGAGAACTTAGATCAGTTGTTAGCCTTAAGCGTTGGGTTCAGAAAAAATCTGCCACTTCCAGCTCCTCCAACTATTGCATCCACTCTGCGTACCAAGGCGATCGAATTTTTGGAGAAGTGGAATGCATCGTTTGGGATTCATTATAGACAGCTTAGGTTAGGCTTTGACTATCTTAAGAATACTCTCAGGTTCCAGTTTCCTAATCTTCAGGAAAATGCAGCCAGAATACAACGAGAGAGAAGGGAAAGAGAGAGAAGGATGCAAGAGATTTTACAGAACAAGTTTGAAACCTTGAAGACGAATTTCAGTTCTCTAAAGGAAGAAATGCAGTTAACAGTTGATGAGATTGGGGAGTGTTTAGATATTGTTCGTACTAAAGAGGAAAATGTGCCACTTGACCTCTTGGATGATGAAGATTTTGTGGAGTTCCGTTCTTCTGAATTGAGGCAGATCCGTCTTGATTCATTGAAAGAAGGAGAAAAGGTTCGTGAAAATAGTGATAACAAAGTGGTTTTTGATGCATTAAGGGAACTGTATAAGGTTTTAGTTACTAAGCATCTAGTTTCTGTACAAGAATGGATTTCTCTTCTTATAAGGGTTGAAGTGGCTGACAACAGGTCACGAGATTCCATGTTGAAGGAGTTGATTGATAACCGTAATCGTCTTCTGTCTGTTAAGAAGAATTGTGAAGAATCAGGTTGTGCTTTACCTAAAACTGTGAAAAATAACCAAGAAGAGGAGGAAGACTTCTGGGAGGAAGGTAATGTTAGACCAACTGAGATTGGAAGTTCTACTGATCCTGACAAGCCGAATGATGCTCATCTTTCCAATGAGGATGAGAAAATTAAATCTATTGAGGATAGGAATTCTAGGAAATCCAACAAGCAGAATGAAAAATTTGCTGAAGTGTCAGCTTCTAGCAAGGTGAAAGCCAAAGGCAAAGGCAAAGAATGCAGTAACTTGAGTTCTAATGGCAAAGAGTCTCAGGGTGGTGAAGCCTCTGTTAGGAGCATTCTTTTAGCTGAAGCTCCAGTTATGACGTGGGGTTCTTTCATGGATAACTGGGGCTCAGTTATAAATAGGGATACGCTGGCTAATCAGAGAGGTTTGGAGCTTGAAAGTCACTGGGGAAGAGTAGACTATGATGCTGTAATCCCGGCAGAGAAGATTGCAGAATTAAATCTTCAGGCAATTGCTTACCAAGAAAAGCGAGGAGAAATCCAACCATGTCGTGCGCCTTTGAGTAAAGGTAAACTTTGCCAGAGAAGAGATTTGAGAGTGTGCCCATTTCATGGGCCCATTATACCTCGAGATGATGAAGGAAACCCTATCAGTCAGAATTCTTCAACAGATGATGCAAATGCCGATTTAGGGTCTGATATAACAGAGCAATTAGCAAAACAAGCTGTGAAGAATGTTAGGGAGAGAGATAAGGAGGAATCAAGGAAGAGAAAACTTGATAAACAGTCATTACAGCGGGCAAAGCTTGCTAAAGTGCGGGAACACAATGAAGCAGTTCTTCGTGATGCTGCAATGGCTTCAACATCAAGATCTTCCATTGTTGGAGAAGATATGGAGGAAATCATCGGAGAGAAATCAATGGGTAGAAGCAAACAAACTCTGGCATCAATGCTGCGGAAGAAAGTAACAACTAGAGACAGGTTAGCTCAAAAACTTCTGAATACCCGAACAACAGATGCAACAGTCAGACAGCTGACCCAGGGTGAGGATGCAACTTATAGAGAAGCCTTTCCCAATCAGTGGTAGATGGATCTATCGTTAAGTTTTACACATTTCTGGGAGGGTAAATGCCCAAGGATGCATTGTGCCACCTCTGGACAAATAATTTCAGTGCTTACCTGTGCGTATAACAAGCATAAACTGATCTAATGTTCAATGCATTAGTCAGGATTCAGGAAACTTCATTGTCTCTACGAGCCTTTCTAATGTATTTGTGCCATTCAGAATTCAGGGATGACGAGGTATGTTAAACAGATCGATAACATGAGTGATTTTGTAATATACATGGTTCTTGTTCATTTTTTTGAAGATTTTGTGACAGATTCTTGGAGATAAATAAAGACTAGAATGTAAGATTGTTTTTCATACAATAATAATAAAGGAGGTTTCCTCTCATTGGGGAACTGTATTCCATCTATTGATTGATCCTAATATTAAACGTCATTCAGGTTTGGTTGGGCATGATCTATCTGGCCTAATGGAGCCCAGAGTTAAAAAGTGTTTTCAATCATTAGGATAGGTACAAGTTCTTCCAAAGAGACACTTGCTGTTATGTTCCGAACAACAGACAAAGCCAGGAAGAACCCTAATGTATGTTTTGCCTCTCTCTTTCTGCTTGTTTGTGGCAGATTGGATGGAAATCAAAGTTCCTTCTCAAACCAGGAAAATTATAAAGTAGAACAGTTTATTTTAACAAAAAGGATTAGAATTCTTGTGCGCTAATTTCCCTTTCAAGTTGAAGTAACGTTGAACCTAAGTCACCTCTTATATGCCATTATTAACCCAATATATATTTTTCTTTCAAACTAATCATGATTACCCAATATTAAAAAAAAAAAAAAAATCCCCCGTCCAATTCCCAGCGTGTCCCAATACTACATATACAACGTACGGAGATGTC
Source organism: Corchorus olitorius (assembly GCA_001974825.2). Lineage (NCBI taxonomy): Eukaryota > Viridiplantae > Streptophyta > Magnoliopsida > Malvales > Malvaceae > Corchorus > Corchorus olitorius. Next base: position 20,147 of record AWUE01012660.1, read on the forward strand.
GACCTGACATAACCTTTCCGTAAATTAAGTTTTCTACGTAGTTACCAATTATAGGAAGAAATTTTCTAACAAAATTCTTTCAGTAAGGATTAAGATTTCTACTACAAAGATTGAAGAATGCAGTCTGAAAACAACCATATCCCCTAAATTTGAGCTTATCCCACCAGTTTTGAAGTTCCAACAAGGTGGGGTTGGCTCCAGCTTAGCCATTTGGAGTTGGAAAGGTTAATTTTGTCAAAATATTTAATCTTGCAATTTTGTTTTTAATTTTTAAACATTACAGTAAGTCATTAACATTAAAGTTTCTCAGGAAAACATTGATATTAAAATTTCAAACGTATAAAAAGTCAAAGCTGTCCATGGCCGGACATGATTTGAGGTAGAAAGGAATTAAATGAGGCCGCGCCCACAGAGGAGTAAATGTAGGAAGAACATGATCAAGATAATTGAGACAACTCACCGCAAAGATACCCCCAATTCTTTATTACTACGTTAAATACTCGTAGAAGGAATCAAGAAAGCAAGCCCCGAGTAGCTCATACACTTTTAACTGTGTGAATCATATACACTACAGAAAGAAAAGTAAAGTACTCTCTTCTTCACAAACAAATCTACACCAAATTTAACCAGCCGTAACAACCAACAGCAAATGTTAAAAATGTAAACTTTAGAAAAAAAAAAGAGTAATTTTTGATCTCTCTGTTTTCTACTCATGATTCTACCTAATCTTTCCTTGTAAGATTTTTTTAATTAACCCTATGCTTTCCCTTTAACCTGAAACCGTTTGATGTTGATCAATTGTCTCAGGGAACTTAGACGGTGACATCTCTCTCTATATTCTGTTTTCTCTCTCTTTCTCTTCTCTCTCTTGTACCAATGAA